>CM068832.1:104130140-104285140 GCA_028554795.2 Sinohyriopsis cumingii
AATAAAATTAGTCAATTCTTATCAATTTTTATGTGCTGAACACGAATATGACAGTCAAATTGCAAAATTGGCTCTAGTTTTTTTGTAATCTGCAAGAAATTAATGTTTACATAACGAAATGCATTCCAATAGTAAAAGGTCAACTGTAATAGCCTACCTATAAAAAATCAAGTCATTGACTACATCTTAGATTTCTTCGCCTGTCTCTTGTACAGCTGTTCGGGAGCATCTCTGAGGAGTGTCCAGCAGTAGTCAGCCAGCATTGTAGTGGACCATTTTCCCTGGTATCTTTGTTCCATTGTTGCGATATCTTGATGAAAACGTTCGCCGTGTTCATCACTAACAATACCACAGTTGCTAGGAAAGAAATCCAAATGGGAATGAAGGAAGTGAATCTTTAGAGACATATTGCAGCCAAGTTTCTTATACTTCATCAACATGTCTTCTACTAGTTCCTTATAGTTTTCTGCCCTAACATTTCCGAGGAAGTTTGTAGAAACTAGGCGAAAAGCATTCCATGCTTGTTTCGCGTCACCTTCCAGCAAGTTGTTGAACCGGTCATCTTTGAAAAGCTCTCGAATCTGAGGACCCACAAAAACTCCCTCTTTAATCTTTGCTTCGCTGAGTCGAGGGAATTTTTCATGCAGGTATCGGAATGCTGGCAAAGTCCGGTCAATGGCTTTCACGAAGTTCTTCATCAAACCTAGTTTGATGTGAAGGGGTGGTAGCAAGATTTTCTGAGCCTCAACCAGAGCTGGGTGTTGGATATTCTTCTCTCCAATGGCTACATTCTGCCTGTGAGTCCATTCCTTCCTCATGTAGTGCATTTCCCTTGCTCGGCTATCCCACTCGCATAAGAAACACATGTATTTTGTATATCCTTGCTGCAGTCCCATTAAAAGGGCAACTACCTTCAAATCACCACAGAGGTGCCAGCTGTACTTGTTATACTCAATGGAATTCAGTAGTTGCCTTAAGTTATCGTATGTCTCTTTCATGTGGACAGCATACGCTACTGGAATAGATGGAAGAATGTTTCCATTGTGCAAAAGCACAGCCTTGAGACTCAGTTTCGAAGAGTCCACAAATAGTCTCCATTCTTGTGAGTCATGAGTGATTTTTAAAGCATTCATGAGGCCCTCAATATCGGAACAGAATATCAGATTACTTTCCTTTCTGAAGAAAGGCTCCAATTGCTGGTGGCGCTTTCGATATGCAGTAATTGTGACATCTTCTTCTAGAAGATTCCATTGTTGGAGTCTTGATCCTAGCAATTCTGCCTTGTTCTTTGATAAGTCCAAATCACGAATCAGGTCATTTAGTTCTTCCTGTGTTATTCTGTGTGGGGTTGATGATGCACCACAGTGAAAATCTGGATCACTGCATGCTGATGGACCAGGAGAAGAACAGGTCGACTCACCTTTGTCTTCGTCAGATGAATCAAGAGAATATTCTGCTGGAGGTTCTGGAATAGGAAGTCCCTCACCATGTGGAACTGGTCTCAATGCAGACGGAATGTTTGGGTAGACTATTCTCGACTTCTTTCGCTTCGTTATTCCGCCGGAAAGAGGAGGAACCAAGCAGAAGTAACAGTCATTTAAGTGGTTGCTTGGCTCTCTCCACACCATTGGGACTGCAAACGGCATTGATGACCTTTTGCAATTCAACCACTGTGAAAGCTGTGTTGTACATGTAGCACAGCATATATGCGGAGCCCAAGGCTTGTCTTGGTCACCAACCTTGCATCCGAAGTAAAGATGATATGCCTTCTTCACTTGAGAATTGATACTTTTCTTCTGGTTGGCAAATGTCACTTCCCCACAAATATAGCAAAAATTGTCCGCGGTATTAACACACTTTCGAGGCATTACTGTTCTTTATTGTACGTAAATGGATAAAATAATAAGTTTTATGTAACAGTAGCTTGAACTGTCTCGCACAACGTCTAAAATATTTTAAATGCTGAACCTATCTGATTGGGCTTTATATAGTACACTGCTTACGTCAGCTTCAGCAGCCGCCTGGCATTAGTATAACAGGCCTACACATGTATAGTACACTGCTGACGTCAACTTACTTCAGCAGCCGCATGGCATTAGTATTGCATTGCATCAGAAAATGATGCAATCAACTGTGGATGATGTGAGCATGATGGTATTATGCAATGTTACATCATTATTCCGGATGTTGCTGCAGTCCTACTGGAGAAATTTACACAGTGAAACATAGAAAATGAGGTATATGAATATCTTCAAAACGAGAGCCAATACAAATTTTTCACGGTTATATTCGTGTTCGGCACACCAAAATACTACAGATTAGGGCCTTTTCAAGTCAGTAATGATTTCTCTGTTGACCAGTGTAATGAACTGGTCTGACAATTTTAAAACTCAGATAATTGCATCAGTGACTAACTAAATACTTCCAATAAACAACCACTGAATACACAGAGACTGTATTTGCCAAAGTTTGGCATTCACCTGCTAAATCTGAACTGAAAAAGCCCTAATTGATCAATACAGTCATCAGAACCTTAGAACACTTTATGTAAACTATCAATTAGTAAAACATGTGTCAATCTCCTAGCACTTCACAGTATAGTTTAAGAGCTAAATCATACATCCGCATTAAACATAATGATTTGCTCATAAGCTTTCAATATGAGGCTATTGAGAACAGTTACTAAATATTTTTAATCAAATTACCTCTAGCAGATAGGGAATGTAAGTGTGGGCCATTCAAGTGTAGGCCATATTTGTTACCTTAGAGCCTCCTATCCATGTTACCTCACTTGGAGCTAGCTTAGCAGCACTTGTATCCACATCTTACGGTGCGGGGACCAAAACCCTGTTAAGCAAATTAGTTATCAGCTAAGCTTGCTATCAATCTGCGTAATAAAAAGGTACATGGTTGACTATATAAACACCCAGAATGTATATGAAGATCTTGGCCTGAAGTTAGTTATTGTGTACATGGTGCTGGCATTCAAGCATGGGTGCTTCTGTACACAGATATACACATCAAGCTAAACGCTAAAAGGAAAACACCTTTTGAGGTCGGGATCTTTTAGGTTCTTAATAACAGCGTCTTCGGGTAAACATATAAGGAAGAAAAACAGACTAAAACTAGTGCACCCTATAGGTGAAGAGGAACGCCTGCGCTGTCTCATACATGCCTCAACCTTTCACTGGTGACACATATCTAATAGCATTGTGATGGCCATCCACTGACAAACCTAAAGCTCAACAAATCCATTTACAAAGGCAAGGATATACTGTAGCAATCCAAAGTCATGATGTACTGGTTTTCTTAGAACGAGATGAAACCACACTACGGTAGTAAGGCAAACCAGCTATGCACCAAAATGGATGGCATGATTATTTACATCTAAATGCCAGAAGTGTATGCCCACACAGCGAATTCTAGCTCTTGTAAAGCATGACTGGTTCCCCAAAGGTGCAGATATGCTGCAGAGATGCAAACAAAAGGTATTTAGAGAACTTTAAGGACGAGTGAACGAAACGCCGATTATACAGTTATAGGCCTGCATACCAACTTTAACAGATTCTTTGCGCTAGACGCTGTTACATCGTCCAAACCGGGCATAGTAAAAAAGGCAAAGTGTGACTCGTTGCCCATTGTAAAAATAGTGCTTAGGGAGGTCATTTTCAAAGAGATCCTTTATGGGCAACCCAAATTCACGTACAACATGACCACGCTCTTTAGCGATAGCAGGCAAGATGTAACTGTACGAGATAAATTCAAAAAGCCTATCAAAACTCAAGAACAAATAGATTTCTCAGGATGGGACAACTTTACTCGCTTCAGAAACCACAAAGCCTGCTAAGCACCTGCTCAAACAGAATGGGGAAATCTGTGTGTCAGGCGGATAAATAGGCAGTTCCTCCCGAAGAGACCCTCTCATTGGCGCCCTATGGTCCCCGTTCGCTAGTTGATAAATAAGCATTGGAGTATATCTTCCTTTCTTCACGAGAATAAATCAGTCTCTCGTCTAGTCTCCTCTTGCTCGCCTGGCGCCTAAAAGACTGCATCATGCTGGACGGTCATTGAGTCAATCATAGCATCGACTGCTTATCTGTCACCGACCATAAAGGGCGGCAGACTACTGCTCCGAGGCTCTTACAGAAATAACACAGGCTATTGCAAACATAGCACATACGGTGATCCAATTTCATTTTTAAGCAGCTCAACATTTAGAACACCTTAATGAACGCGATAAAGCTTACATAGAATACACCACCAACAGTAAATTAAATTTCATATGCTTATTATTCCGGTGATGGCCTATAAGAGTCAGAATGCTTTCGATGTTGTTCAGGGCTAGCATCATTTCAAGATATGAGACGTACTAGTAGCTAGCAGTGTCAATGTCACTGAAGGTCTGGTTAGAGCGTTTATCTACACTTGGGTGCTTTGTATATTAATCTAGTCTCATAGTTTGCATGGACTGTGATCAACCTCGGTGACCTGTAAATCCTCAAGCATGTAATAATGGCGTATTTTGTCTACATCCTCCTTTTTGAATCAGCATAACAAAATAGTTTAGTACTTGCAACGAAGAGCAAATTGACAATTGCTGCACCCTTCTCCATGCCCACGGTCAGCGACACAATGCATCCGTCTCATGCTCCGGCATTCAATTTCGTAGATGCAGAGATAGCACGTTGTGCACCTGCTAGGCAGTGAAATGTACCTTTGGGCTGTATTTGGTGTGGGTGAGGCAATATATTTATTTTGGGTCTTCTATTCCATGTCAAAAGGGGGAGTGAAGAAATAAAGGCATTGTCCGCGTCCTTAAAATCCAAGTAACCAGTGTCGATAAGGTGCATTCTTAGCAGACAATTGTCAAGGTCTTAGAAGTCCACAAGTAAGACAGCAATGGTGTATAACATTAAACATGTCACTTTTAAACAAGAGTGCAGCTGATGGTTATGGTGAAATCATATCTGGTTTACTGCACCAGCTCTTTATGCAGATCTTCGGTTGACACACAGGATGCAAATCACCGGTGATTAAATTTCTCTATGACATAAAACAATTATTTCATAAAGATAGGGCAACTCATTTTTCTTCCGCTAATACTACAGTAACTCCGGTTCCACAATCGGACACAATTTATGTAATAATCGGTGTTCCCATTCTTAGAACCTGAATTTCCAGCCTCATCTTCGATCTTTGCGGCAATATATGGCCTCATACACGATATGATCTTATGAACTTTATTTTACATGGACATGCTCTTTAAAAAATGGTTGGGCACTTTGGTTGGTTTAGTATTCTTCTTAGTGGATGTGAAAATGATAAAAGCAAATAGCCACCTCAGGCATATTTTTCATTAAGCATCTTGTTGTAGTGCACCGTAACAAACAATATATCTCCTTCATGAGAAAAACAACATCATCCTTGCTGAGTTTACATGGTTAGTTTTGTCCCCTGACGTGTTTCAAAAGACATGCTTGTCGAATATGTTCAGGTATCAGCCATAACTAAAGTCAAAAGCATCGTTTACGTACACTTACCCAACTAACATGGATTCTGTAAACTTTAGGCCAAATTCGGGAAACAATCTGAAACTTCCTGTCAGGTATCTTAAATCACAGCTATACTTCAGTTAATCCGAGGACTTATGTGCATTGCATCAAATGAGCAGTGATACTAATCAATGGTATCCTGAAAAGTCAGCCTAGAATGCTACTTCATATCATTCATCATTGCGTCATCAGCAAAGCTGATCCCACAAACTAATGCAGCGGCATGCCTGAGGAGCACGTTATTTATATAACACATAATCTGTACAGCCAGTCAGTTTAATATTAGCAGCCTAATCCAGCAATCCCCGCCAAACAGTTTGTATCACTATGACAGCACGTCGCTATGACACTCTAGCTTGCTTATCAGTGACCCAGCATCAATGAACACAACGCTTACTGATCCCTAACTGAAACTGTTTCGCTTGAGCAGACCATATCTATTTTCAAAACGTATGTTCTGTGACTGTTTTCCTAGAAGCCTGGTTGGTTCAACATTATGGACATAATTAAAACTGTGGGCATGGACGGAGTACGTGTGGGAATATATATGTAACTATTCCGAAAGGGCACTACGGTAATACAGACTGAAGAAAGAAATCCTAAAACATTCAAAATAATTATGTCTAATTATCAAGAACCACTTGTAAAGAGTTTACATAATTGCTAAGACAACATAATTGCTAAGACAGAGTTAGCTATAAGTAATTAGAGTGGCTGAGAGCGCCTTGTTGTCTCGCCTGCTATACCTAATTTTCTAATTCAGTTGCACAGAGTGTTAGTGCATGTGCCGTAATGTAAATTGCAGAGATGGCTCCCTCATTTTGCTTCATTGATAATAATGTTCTTGCAAACAAGCACCACTAAGAAATTCATGATCATACAATGAAGGCCAATACCGCGAAATTGTAAACATTAAGTCATATCCTCGAAAAACAAAAGTCTGCACATATTCTGCCGTACCATTTGAAGAGAAAAAGCTGCTCTAACCTGGGTAGCCCCTATTATTATAGAATACACGTTGCAACATCACAACGATGGTAGACGAATGTTCTTTTGTTTAAAACATATTAAGATTCAGGTAAATAAAGGGCAATAACAATAAACAATAACGAAATGGAGGACAAGAGTAATCATGCCCAATAAGAAACCACTAGTTTTAGAGCTACACCTAATTGCAAACTCAAAGGTAGCTTAGCATTTGTGGAAACTTAATGTCTGGCCCTTCTTCATGTATGATCCGTCTGTGGCTTTCCTTCTCTGAACAATCATTTAAATGACTCCTTTTGGTTAAAAATCTTTGCAAATAAGTACTTTATTGGCGTTCTGTTTATAAAAAGTACTAATGGGTTATACGGGTAGTTCATGCTGTCAAAACCATCTTTGCATGTTTCACGGCTGTTGGAAGTGCGGCTAGCATTGACGTGAAGACGACATATTAGATTTGTGATGGGTGGCGTTATCTTCCTACATGTATTGTCATTTCACCTTTAAGTTTGAGGACATTAGCTGCAGAAGGATGAACAGACTGACCATCTTTATATGCTGATGAAAACAAGCTGAAAGCTATCAAAACATTATTATGCTGCAACATCGACGAAATCAAATGCAAGGAATCATCGAGTGAGATGAATAAATCTCTAAATGAAAGATAACCAATTCTCTCCTGTGATAATAATTAGTCCATCCCAGTAGGGCGAGCATGGATATGGCACTATTCCCACCATTGCCGGTGTTCCATCTGGTTCAAGAACGCTTGGCGATTTGCGCCAGCATGTGCTGGCACCATGCCGGACCAAGTAAGCAATCGAAATTGCTGTGCCTAGCATGAATGCATATTTTGCTACCATGTCAATCATTGGCACACGTGTGTCAACAGGGCCGCAACTAGTGCCCATAGGCATTTATAAATATTTGTTGGTGCTCTCAGAACTTTGAATTCTAACTGCACGTGGCCATTAATGCTCTCTAGGTAAACCAAGAATGGTGCACGCCTCTCTCCACATAGTGCCGGTTATCAACCAGGTTCTTGACTAGGACAGTAGTATATTTAAAGTCACCTCCTTCAGCATGTGCTTTGTTGCTGGCCTCTAGACTTGTGTAGAGACTGCAGTTGGCTCAGCTACTTACCATCGCTAAAATAAAGCTTGCATTTCAATGACGAACATTTTTTTAAAATATCATTCTTCATCCTTTTATCTGCATAGTTCAGCTTTTGCACCATATGGTTTTCGCATCATATGCAAATATGGTGCTTTGTTTTGACACCCTTAGCTCTCAGCGTTGTACTGGAAACAATACACGAGTATGCGCAGCCTGTCTCATATTTTTGTTTAACCAACCGACAGGCAGGCAAAATTATTTTTCAGTTCTTCTTATTGGCATCTGGTTGTATGCAGCATAACCTATAATAAGATAGTATGCCACACGTTTATATTAGAGTCTGGGATGAATATGCTATAGTGATTTGCTTGAATGTAGCTAGGAACAAGCAACAGGTATGAGGCAAAATGCCGTAATATTTATTACGAGTCTGCCTTAAACAGACCAACATAGGTCTGCCTTAAAAACGTTCCCACATGCCAGGAAAAGACTATACGAAAGGTGTATTAAAGCATTCTACTCATTTTATGACCAGTGTGCAGGACGAAGCTTAAGAGCAAATGTGTGATATCGGAAAGTTACCAAGGATTAAGTTCTTACTCTGGGAATACAAGTGATTAGCTGGATTTTGTAGCCCTACCCATCTGACAAAATGAGTGGTGAAATTGGATTTGTTGGTTTTGCCCGTCTTTCTTTTGTCATCCATTGTTTTCTCAAAATGGGTGTTGTTTACAGTCTGAGCCAGTGGGTGGAAGGAAAAAGGGTTTAACCCCAGTGTGGACATGTGGGGTAAACTGTTTCGGCCCTTATACTGTAACCTGGGGGTACAAGTGACGCCTGTGTAGCTGAAAATAGAGACTAGAATGGTTAAATTGGACTGGAGACTAAAAACAAAAAGCAATAAAAAAACAAATAAGGCCTATATAGGAATGGCCAACACTTTCATTACCTGTCTATTCCTCTTAATGTACTGTATATTTGGCTGTCAAAACTTACAAAATATAATTCAATTATACTTTTTATGCTCTGAAGAAAACCTGAAACTGACTCATTCAAAATCACTGACCTTGATTAAGAACTCGATCAATGTGTCGTTGTTCTTGAAGGTAATTTCTTCCACAGCAATTCCTTCGTCTTTGTAAATGCTTAGTTCCGTCTTGAATACTTTTGCATTCATGAAGTTCTGCAGACGTTCATTTACAGTGTTAATGCAAAGCTGCTCAAAGCTGTTGATGGCCAGCTTTTCAAATCCAGCAATATCCAGGATTCCGATGTTCTGGCAGTCTCCACTCCTTCAAACATTTAACAATGAACACATGAATGTGCATAATATCTACCATTCAGATAATATGCCCACTACCACGTGACCTATTCTAATAGAATGGAGAGCGTTTATTGATGTACACGTAATATAGAGATAGAGAGAGTGAGATAGTCCATCAACAAATATCTGTACATTAAGATTAACTCATCGATAGATCGATGAGAATTATTGGGATTTAAGTCAGGGTTTTTCTTGGTTTACAGGAGACTGACAGACAGACAGATAGCAGACAGACAGACTAGTACCTATCTGCTGGAGGATGCAGGTCCATGTTAATCTGTCTAACAATCCACTGGAACATTCTCTCGTACAGTGCTTTGGCCAGAGCATCTCGACCAACTTTCGCTTCTTCTGGACTTTTGTTTTTCGGAACTTCCTCACCTAGTTGTAATAATAATAATAATAATAATGCCCCACTTTAACTGTCTGTTGTAAAATAAATCATTTACAAACACTTTACAATTCATGAATAAAGTGCTAATATTACTTCCTAAACAGTGAGTTTAAGAATATAACCTATTAATATAAACAGAACTGTTTATGGGAATATCTTTATAATAATCTCTACTTGAAGATGTGGGGAGGGGATCAAAGAAAACATGAAGTACATGATGTTGATCTAGAGCATTGAATTTGCTTGTTCAACATTAACAATTTCAAACCATGCATTGCTCTTATATTACTTAAAATTACATGGTATTTCATTAGAGCAAGAAGTATTATTAATATATATGTATATATATATATATATATATATATATATATATATATATATATATATATATATATATATATATATATATATATATATATATATATATATATATTGCAACTTTCCAAAGAATTAAAGAATATATAAAAGAGAAGAAAAAATTAAAACATTGATGACAGATCGTAACTTGAACTTTCTGGACATGTTTTAGAAGTCAATGGTTTATTTTTGCTTGGTTATTTATGGTACTGAATCACAAATAGGTTACTTAGAATTAGGGGTGAAATGATATACGTGTCGAGTATCGATACAATTCACGGTATACAGCCTGTGACACGATACATATCGATACTCATATGAAATTGACAGTCTTTCCATCTTTGGAAGGTAGGTGATGTCCCTTTATTTATGTTGACATACTGGTTGTATTTCTGGTATTCAGATTATAGATAGAGATATAGATATCTTATATTTATATGCATTTCTCATCGATGACTAGAAAACAAAACAACTTTCAAACAGACTACCTGTTGTTTGTCAGTTAGTTTTATTCGACAAATAGGCTATTTAATGGCGGCTCCATTTAACTCACTTTAGCCACCAGGCCTCTGTTTTGCATGAAATGAATGCTTTGAAAACATTATTACCAATTTCACGTCTTACTTAAATGTGAAAGACAATGTTATCTTCAAAACAGAAGAAATAATATTATTTCCTCGTGCGAAAAAGTCTCATATAGAACAAATATTGGCATGGGTATGAGGATGGATACCAACAAAACCACAATTTGCTTCCTGCAAATGCTGTGGCCACAGGTACTTGTATTGTTTTAGTGAAAAAGGAAAACTATCGACAACACCTTGTTCTCTTTATATTTTTGCAAATACTTTTACAAAAGGTTATCAACTTAAGCGGTTTACAATCAGCCCCCTTGTTGATTCTGTGCTAATTTTATTTATTTCGTCAGCACCTTCATTCACTGGTTAAATATCTCAGCATAAAAAAGAGAAAATCCAAATTTGTTCCAAATGTACAATTTAAGGAGAAATGCTCCAGGATTGTATCTTGATGGAACTTCATCCTTTGTCACTGAAAAAAGGGGAGAGTAAAGAAGAATTTGGAGGAACAGGAAATGGTCATAGTTCAGTATTTACCTAACACTTCAATATCTGTCTGTCTTAGTTCCTGCTCCTTTTTTAGAGCTCTATTGAAATAAAAATCTTTGAAAGATATCACCTCTAGCTGTATAAGTATTAATTTGTTAATTATTTCTGGGCATATTCTGCTCTTTATCTGTGTCTGAATATTTGTTAATGTGCTTCCTTCTGAAGGGCATATCCATAGCTATCTTTGCCAGAATGAAGATGTTGGGTAACTGATCTAACTAGCTGTTATTTACAATTCTCCTGAGCTCACAGATATTATATTTTGGATACGTCTGCTTCAAATAGGACTTTTCACTAACATAAACTTTCTTTGTTGAATTATTAGTTTACAGCGTATAACGCCAGATTTCTTATCTGTTCCATAACGCTGTATAATGTTTTTTAATCCATCAGTGTCATAATCTGCATAACAGGTATTCTAATAAATATCTTTACTTCTTAATTTCATATTTTCATCCTTGTTTATTCAATTTATCTTATTAATCCTGATATAGATAGATGATTTGTTTTGTAGCATATGATTTCCAGGGCTAAATTGTTTGATACAAAAAAGAAAACTGCATTCTACCTTTAAACTGTATTTTAAATATGCTCAGCATTATGCCCTTTCAACATTTAATTTTGAAATACCGCTGGAAAGGGATTGGCCCACATGCCATCTTTATTCTGTCTATCAAACATGTACAGCTGAATCATAGTTAACACCATTTTGGGGCTCAAAATCACTCATTGGTATCTGCATTGACAATTTCCTAGCTCCAATAATCAAATATACTTTATAACCTATAAAAAAATTTGTCATCATCATTATCACCAGCCAGTTATTGGCGAAAGAAAAAAGTGAAACATGGTGAGAATCAAACATTTGTGATTTACTAGGTAGCCCGAATTTTAAATACGCATTTGTAAAACACACTTCATGGAAGGTTCAAACTATGCTATAATGCTTATTCAAGGGTACATTATGCCAATCAAATTTAGTTTGACAACAAGTATTCACATCTTGCTTGAAGAACCGGGTGGCAGATGTGTAAACAGTAGCCTATCTGAAAAAACATGTCGCAACAAGATTGTTTAAATTAAATTTGTATAATTCGCCTAGCATCTTTTCACATATGGTACTTTCAACTAATTTGCAGGAGTTCTCATGCATCACTGTTCTCCAAGTGTGTGAATACATACAAACCTTGCATGATTTATGCTATCACAGGCTCGCTGCATCTTAAAGTATTACATATCAATGACGTTTGCGCGAAATGTGTTGCTTTTCTACTACTTCCTTTTTGTCATGCAGGGAATTTAGCTAAACTAATTCCTGATTTGCAGTTATTATTTAATTTGGACCAGAGCAAGCAATAACCACCAATGAGATTTAAATGTAACATATTTCAAAATAGGATTCACGGTTACTGTAGCTTTCAAGTTGACTAAAGTAGACAAGATGAAACTAAACGTAGAAACATTGTACAAAAGTGGCTATTAAATGATGAGCAAAGTCCTTCATGATACATGTGGAATGATGAGTAAAGTCCTTCATTATACATGTGGAATGATGTCAAAAGTCCTTCATCATTCTTGTGGAATGATTAGTAAAGTCCTTCATTATACACGTGGCATGATGAGTAAAGTCCTTCATTGTACGTGTGAAATGATGAGCAAGGTTATGTATTATACATGTGGAGTGATGAGTAAAGTCCTTCATTATGCATGTGAAATGATGAGTAAAGTCCTTCATTATATATGTTTAAAGATGAATAAAGTCACTCATCATACATGTGGAATGATGACTAAAGTCCTTCATTATACCTGTGGAATGATGAGTAAAGTCATGCATTATACATGTGGAATGATGAGTAAAGTCCTTCATCATGCATGTTGAATGATTAGTAGTAAAGCCCTTCATTATACACATGGAATGATGAGTAAAGTCCTTCATTGTACGTGTGAAATGATGAGCAAGGTTATGTATTATACATGTGGAGTGATGAGTAAAGTCCTTCATTATGCATGTGAAATGATGAGTAAAGTCCTTCATTATATATGTTTAAAGATGAATAAAGTCACTCATCATACATGTGGAATGATGACTAAAGTCCTTCATTATACCTGTGGAATGATGAGTAAAGTCATGCATTATACATGTGGAATGATGAGTAAAGTCCTTCATCATGCATGTTGAATGATTAGTAGTAAAGCCCTTCATTATACACATGGAATGATGAGTAAAGTTCTTCATTGTACATGTGGAATGATGAGTAAAGTCCTTCATTGTACGTGTGAAATGATGAGCAATGTTCTGTATTATACATGTGAAGTGATGAGTAAAGTCCTTTAATATACATTTGAAATGATGTGCAAAGTCCTTCATCATACGTGTGGAATGATGAGCAAATTCCTTCAATATACATGTGGAATAAAGAGTAAAGTCATTCATTTTACAAGTGGAATGACGAGTTGTTTTTGTTGTTGTTGTTGCTGTAGGGTTTAACGTCATTTTTCAGCACATGATATGCTATTCATGGCGGCCATTATTTATGGTGGAGGAAGAAACCGGAAAAACCCGGAAAGAACCAACGACCCACGAGAAGCTACCGGGAATGACGAGTAAAGTCCTTTATTATACATGTGGAATCATGAATGAAGTCCTTCATTATATATGTGTAATGATGAGTAAAGTCCTTGACTATATATGTAGAATGATTAGTAAAGTCATGCATTATACCTGTGGAATGATGAGTTAAGTCCTTCATTATATATGTGGAATGATTAGTAAAGTCCTTCATTATACACGTGGGATGATGAGTAAAGTCCTTCATTGTACACGTGGAATGATGAATAAAGTCCTTCATCATACATGTGGAATGATTAGTAAAGTCCTTCATTATACACATGGAATAATGAGTAAAATCCGTCATTGGACATGTGGAATGATGAGCAATGTTCTATATTATATATGTGGAGTAATGAGTAAAGTCCTTCAATATACATGTGAAATGATGAGTAAAGAACTTCATCATACGTGTGGAATGATGAGTAAAGTCCTTCATTATATATATTTTATGATGAGTAAAGTCCCTCATCATATATGTGGAATGATTAGTAAAGTCATGCATTATACATGTGGAATGATGAGTAAAGTCCTTCATCATACGTGTGAAATGATTAGTAAAGTCCTTCATTATACACATGGAATGATGAGTAAAGTCCTTCATTGTACACGTGGGATGATGAGTAAATTCCTTCACTGTACATGTGGAATGATGAATAAAATCCTTCATCATACATGTGGAATCATTAGTAAAGTCCTTCATTGTACACATGGAATGATGAGTAAAATTCTTCATTGGACATGTGGAATGATGAGCAATGATCTGTATTATATATGTGGAGTGATGAGTAAAGTCCTTCAATATACATGTGAAATGATGAGTAAATCCTTTCATCATACGTGTGGAATGATGAGCAAAGTCCTTCAATATACATGTGGAATGTTGAGTAAAGTCATTAATTTTACATGAGGAATCTTGAGTAAAGTCCTTCATTATACATGTGTAATTATGAGTAAAGTCATTCACTATATATGTAGAATGATGAGTAAAGTACTTCATTATACATGTGGAATGATAAGTAAAGTCCTTCATTGTTATATGTGGACTGATGAGTAAAGTCCTTCATTATATATGTTTAATGATGTGTAATGTCCCTCATCATACATGTGGAATGATGATTAAAGCCCTTCATTATATACGTGGAATGATGAGTAACGTCCTTCATTATACAAGTGGAACGATGAGTAAAGTCCGTCATTGTATATGTTGAATGATGAATAAAGTCCTTCATTCTGCTTGTGGAATGATGAGTAAATTCCTTCAATATACATGTGGAATGATGAGTAAAGTCAATCATTATACACGTGGAATGAGGAGTAAATTCCTTAATTATACATATGGAATGATGAGTAAAGTCATTCATGATACATGCGGAATAATGAGTAAAGTCCTTCATTGTACATGTGAAATGATGAGTAAAGTCTTTCGATATACATGTGGAGTGATGAGTAAAGTCCTTCATTATACATGTGAAATGATGAGTAAATTCCCTCATTTTACATGTGGAATAATGAGTAAAGTCCTTCATTGTACATGTGGAACGATGAGTAAAGTCCTTCATTATACTTGTGGAATGATGAGTAAAGTCATTCAATATACATGTGGAATGATGAGTAAAGTCCTTCAACATACATGTGGAATATGTTTGGATTTTATCTTATACGCTGCTCATGCTGCTGGGTGAAAATAATTAGAATGGAACTGGGGGATGATCGGGTTACTGAGTTAATTTGTAAAAGATGAGCGACTATACTCAATGGTATTTTCTATAACAGTAATAGAACTGCGTGCCTAGGACTGCAAATGCTGTTTCAGATGAATTCTATATTTCAAGAATAACAAGGCAAACTGATAATAATTATTCATAGTTGCTGCAGACTAAACTAGCTGCAATACAGTAAGTATCGTTTTATATCGATTCTCTATCTCTTGTATCGACATGTGTATTGTTGCATCAAAAGCATCGATGCATCGATATCGATGTAACATTGGTTTCTCCCTTAAAATAATAAGGGCGATTGGCATATATACCTTCATTTGGTGTATCAGTCGAACCTACAATGTTTCTGCAAAGAATCCAGCATGCTAACTTCTAAACCACCTTGGTTCCGCACCCATTATTAGTTTTTTACGACATGCAGGAAATGTATTTTATGACAGGCAGGGCACATATCTAATGTATTCTGCATACATAATTGCCTGTCTCCTTACCTCCATTACACAGTTCCAAGCTTCGCTTATTTTTTTAGACTCTATGGCATTAAAAAATAAATAATACGAAATGTTTGACTCACGAATCCATTCACCTGATATGGTAGGAATATCTTTGAAATATGCATAGATATCAACCTATTCATGTAGATTGTATTCGGCTTCTTTAATCCACTCAATAATAATCTTACAGATCATTCAGCTTACCCGCTGCGATGATCTTTGTGGAGATGAGAGCGCTGATAACGTCTTCAGGTTTCAAACCCAACAGGTCTGACGCTGAATTGAAAGATATAGTAAAATCTAGCAGCAATTTAACATTTTAATACATACCTACCTACATACATACCTACATACTGCATACCTACCTACCTACCTACCTACCTACCTACCTACACACACACACACACACACACACACACATGCATACATACATACATACATACATACATACATACATACATACATGCAAACGTAGTTTGCTCAGGTTGTCTAACTACCAGTCATTCGTAACATGACAAAGAGTGTCAGACACCTCCATCATAAACAACAATTAGCACTTCCAGAAAACAGTGTCACTCCAGACCTTAAGTCTTACTCAAAATTGACAAATCCAGCCTTTTGGGATATTTTCGAGTACGTTTTGCAGTCGAGTTAATTTGACGACGAAGGAGCTTGAAAACTTCAGGTATAACTTTGATGATATTTAAGTTACAAAGAATTCTAGTTCTTATATGTACCAGTAATGACCACGATGTGGTATCTGAATGTACAAGGTTATTGATGCTTTAAAGAGCAATTGTGACAAAAGAAGGACGCAAACGATTCAATGATTATAAGTGAATGAAGACGAAAATGAAATAGATAACAGATGGAGGGAAAGAGGACAAGAATGAGACTGGTGTCTAAAATATAGAGAAATGGAGATCGAGGGGGAAATGAAAAGTACAGAAAGAATAGGAAAACATGCATGCCACATACTACTGGTTCTAAAGGCATACCATATATGGCAGGTTTTAAATGCGTACCACATACTAATGGTTCTAAAATCATACCATACGATACTGGTTCTAAATGCGTACCATATAATACTAGTTCTAAATGCGTACCATATACTACTGGTTCTAAATGTCTACCAGATACTACTGGTTCTAAAAGCATACCACATATTACTGGTTCTAAAAGCATACCATATATTACTTGTTCTAAAAGCATATCATATACTACTGGTTCTAAAAACGTACCATATACTACTGGTTCTAAATGTCTACAACATATTACTGCTTCTAAAAGCATACCATATACTACTGGTTCTAAAATCATACCATATACTACTGGTTCTAAAAGCATACCGTATACTACTGGTTCTAAGTCCTCCACCTCAGATGCATCAGCTTTTGTGGAAGATTCAACGAAGCGGATTTCTGTCAGGTGTACCACAGCGGCTAACATGTTCTGCATCACCCTTGGATTCTAAAATATTAAATGCAACATGATATTCCGCATTGACATTCTTAAAATATTATACTCACTTGACATTATAAACACTTCTGATTTTAGCTACCTGGTAAAGTTTTGATCGGTTTTAAATTGTACCATTGCATTTAAATGTATTTGTGTTATATATATATATATATATATATATATATATATATATATATATATATATTATTAACATAGGAATGAATAATTGTTCACTAAATATATTTCAGATATTGTACAGTGATCACTAGTTCCTATTAATAGTTTTGCATGGAGACAGAATAACAAACAACAATTTCAGAATACAATCAATATAGTGAAATTGGAAATTCACTTACCGCCTTTATCTGTTGCAGGATCTCAAGCTGTTCCATATACATCTTGATATAACTTTCCTTGTTATCCAAGATAGACTGATCACTTTGAAGAATCCTGAAACAAAATTCATGTTTACCAATTAAACAGAGCATTAAAATTAACCAACTAATTTAAACCAAAAATTGGCATCAACGTAGCATATATCCAAATTTGTCTAAGACGATGATTAAGTAACTACACACATAATGATGATACCTACTGATTTACTGTGATCAGGGATAGTGGAGCTCAGATTTCAGAATTTCAGTAACAGATTCAAAGCAACAATACATATAACCTTGAACAAACCAAATGATTGATTTTAACCAACCTAGATTTATAACAATTATTTTATAAATAATTGAATGATAACGGCCATAATGGTTTTTATTATAGTCCAGAAATTGTTTCAAGCATTTGTGACATGGTAGGTGTGTGTTAGACAGAATAGTGTACAAAAACAAGGAGTATTGGACCGTACAATAATATATCTTACTGATATAATCCCCTCCAGCAATGTGCAATGCAGCTGATGTTTCCATGGCATTACACATGTGCTACTTGCTAATTAATTACACGTGTGCTACTTACTAATCAATTTCATAAAAACAAATTGTATCATCTTGTTCAGGTCTAACATGAAACAAATTTAATAAACACAATCGTTGAATCTGCCATTCCAGTTTGTCTGTTAAGATGTGGGCAAATTTGGTGTTCTAGGCTCACGTGATACGTGTGCTTTTGTTGTTTACTTTACTTACATTTACATTTACCCTAGGAACCATGACAACCACAAACCCTAGCCCATGGTGAACTCTGGAATTATTTTTCTCTACTGTTTAAGTATATAACACTGTTTGCCAATATGACTAGTGTTCCACTGCTACCCTAAACAAATTCTAAGAGTAAACTACTTCTCACCTGTATTCTTTGATCTGCTTCTCAAGATGCAATTCCTTCAGAGTCGCAGTTGGTGTACCATAAAACAGGGAGTAGAAAATGTGAAAGTTTCCTTCGTTCTCACATCTGCTCACGACTCTGGACTTTTCCAGCATATAGTCCCGGATAACGACTAAGGAAACAAAGAAACAAATGACAAAACTTCCATTAATGTACCTCACAAACCCGTTTTTCTGTGCTTCAATCTCATATCCATATAAAGTTTTTGTCTCAGTTAAGTAATCCCTTTGTCTGACTACGTAATTATGTATCCATGTTACTAACTAGCAATTTGAAAAAGGTATGTGCTTCACCAGTTGTTTTGTTTTTTCTTTTGCATATCCTTGCAAACCATAGAAACGTCATTACATTACAGAAAGTTTAAGACCGTTTTGATGTATAGTTTTTTATTTCACCTTGTGTCATCATGCATTAGATGGCTGTGTTTGGGTTCATTGCTTTATTTATAACATAAAATTCAGAAGGATTAATTAAAAATGTACATAAAGTCCTTTTAGTTTATTTTTGGAACAATGATAACTACAAACTTCTTTTCAGCTTCTCCAAGAAAGGTTTTCATGCTTTTCCATTAAAGAATGTGTCCGTATGTATGTACTTACCGCCTGCTAAGTCTCCATCTTTCTTGAAGCTGAGCTCTAGATATTTGGCAAAACGACTTGAGTTATGATTCATCATAGTATTGGCGTTACCAAAAGCTTCCAGCAACGGGTTAACCTAGAAATTGTAACAAGGTATTAGCTATCAGCAGCAGCTGGTTGACCTAGCAATTGTAACAAGGTATTAGACATCAACAGCAAAGGTTTGAGAATAGCAACTGTAACAAGGTATATGTTATCAACAGCAACGGCTTGACCTAGCAATTGTAACAAGGTTTAAGAAATCAACAGCAACGGGTTGACCTATCAATCGTAGCAAGGTATTATGTATCAAAAGCAACGGATTGACCTAGCAAGTGTAACAAAAAATTAAAAATCAAAAGCAACAGGTTGACCTAGCAATTGTTACAATGCATTAGTTATCAATAGTAATGGGTTGACCTAGCAATGGTAACAATGTATTAGTTATCATCACAAATGGGTTGAGGCTTCTGTATTCTATTTGTTTTTTAACTTTACCTTCGGTTGGTACTATATAGGCACATTGTTACCTAGGTAATACGGTACTACATGCATTCATAACGTGATTTAATAGAGATAATTATATAACATTTTTCAGGAGGATTTAAATCCTTTTGATATTGCATCATATTTGTTTAAAGTACGGACACTCAAAATGTATGCAAAATCATGTCGGTCTAACTCAAGAGTTTTACCCGGATTTGGTCCGTTTAAAGTCAAAAGAAACTAAGAACACCCGAGGGTTATATTAAAATAAATTCCGTATGAAACAGTAATCTGTTATAAAGGAACGATACATTTGCTTATGTCGTCACTTTATTTCAAATACTACAGGCTGTTATGTTGAGTTATCTTGGCGTAATGCAACTTTGGCGAATTTGAGGCTCACAAGTATGGCTTTCCTTGAGATGCCTTTGTATTGTAATAGCATATTTGCAAAAAAAGTAAAATAAACGAAAGGAACATTTTGGAGTTTTAAATTTGACCAATAGTTTGTAAAATGAAACAAAAATGAATGGAGCATCAACATTATATGATGTATAGTATTGCACTTAATGTCAACTGTGTGTCTCTGCAAATATTTCCAGTTTTATGGGCTTTGACTCTTCTGACACTGCGTCTTAAATTTCCCCATCTAACTCACCTTGATAATTTTTTCATGCAGTTCCCTGTTGTTACTCTTACTCATATGGACGAAATGTTTGACCATGTATTTCGTGCTTTCTGTCTTCCCGGCACCGGATTCTCCACACACAATGATAACCTGGTCTGTTTTAAATTCGTGCATGCGCCGAAATGCCATCGCTGCGGTATGGAAGACATGTGGGTGAGGGTTTTCAACAAACTTTTTCCAGTCATATTCCTTGTGTTTCTGGAAATATAAGCATAGCGATGTTAGTGTAATCTAGGAGAAACGGGATAAGCCAAAAAAAAAAAAAAAATACCAAAAAATCCACAATAATAATATTTACTGATATAAATATGCAAGGCAAGAAATTAAAAATTAATAAATGGACAATAATATTAAGACATTACGAAGTACATACCATGAAGTAAAGTCAAATGGTCAAATAGTATAATTATACTGAACTCATATTTAGAGAGTATATGTTGATTTACAACCAATTGTCTCCACTACACTTGGTGCCTCCAAAAATCACATGGATTATAAGCAAAATTATTGTCATGTATTGTTTTCACGTAATTTAATTGTCAATGGCTGACATCCGTTTATATGGTTGTCAGACTCCATTAATTTTGCTACTTTGCATGTATCAGCCTGTCTCGTAAAGAATACAAATGCTTACATCTCCACTAAATAATTCTGGAATCTCTTTGCATGGATTCAAGGCTATCAGGATGTCTCCACAACAAGTCTAAAAATGGAATGAAGACAGAACAAAATGTGAGTGAGCATGCAAAATAAAATGTATCTGATTGAAAACATATTGTATTATGAATAAATAATACTAATCTTTAGCTGTCTAATACAAATCTCATTATGAATGAATAAGACATTACACAAAATCTAAATTATGACATACGGTGAGTATTGAATATTTTTCAAATGTGTCAGCGATTTTTAATTTGTATTTTTATACAATAATGTACATTTCAGTTGATAGACATGATTAGTGATGTATCTATATCCTTGATCAGTTTGGGTTATCGGGTCACTATTCCATTTTTTAGTATTTTGGGGGGTTTTCTTTGTTTTTCGGGATGGAGCAGGTGTGTGATCACAATAGTACTATCAGAGAAAGCTGCTTTGTTTTTATTGCTTTTTAATTCGCTTTCTATTTTTAGTCGAATATTGGGTCACTGACATGTTTTTTTTCTTCCTGAGGTGACAGAAAAAATGAGATGCATATGCTTTTTGGATGATGATGCAGACTTATTCTGACTCCGTATTAAAGTTGATCAGTCTGGGTTATCCGGTCACTATTCCATTGTTTAGTATTTTTTTTGGGGGGGGGGTCTTTGTCTTTCGGGATGGAGCAGGTGTGTGTTCACAATGACTGATTTTATTTTCATCTTTATTGTGATCCAAAGATCATTTGTTTCTATTCTGGTAGCCACATTTGTTTTTCTGGACAATATGATATTAGTGCCTCAGTTATTGTTAATGATATTAGTATTTGTACATCAAATATATATCATAAAAACACTACTGGTGCCCTCATTGTTTCTGAAAAGTGTTTACCAAACCAGAGATAACAAATCAGATGAAGACCTTCGGAAAACTTGAATGAAGTAATTCATGCAAATCCCATGATATCAAAATCTGCTAGCGGTCCATTTATCGATACTCTGGTTATCTCGTGTGATGGATATCCAAATCTCGTAAAGTATTTGCAACATTCTCCCATTCTAATAAAGTTCCAGAACAACATGCAACCATATCAACCGAGATAACATTCTTATAATCGTATCTGATATTCCAGCTTCCACCGTGCCCGTATTTGAAACATTTTGATATTATAGCATCGAGTTAATCAAACCGAGTTGGTTTCCAGGAATTTTTCTCTCCAGCAAAATGAGCCGCGACTGATGGAATTGTAAAACAATTACTGAGCAACTTTTCATTATCGCTGGTGTATTCTGATGAAAGATCTTTCATTTTTGTATGAAGAAATTCTGTTTGATAAATCTCACCATTGGGTCTTACAAAGTAACCAAATTTATTTTTTCGATACAGATGATGCTTCCATCAGGTTTACACTGTCCCGGGGTTGATTATGGGAAACGATTTGAAGTTTTTGAACGTAGAGACGCTTCCCCGTACATGTATTGTGCCATCCTTAGAATTAAGTTAGTGTTGTGCCGTCCATGTAATTAAGTTCGATAAGATTGTCTGTTGTGCTGTCCATAGAATTAAGATTATATATATATATATATATATATATATATATATATATATATATATATATATATATATATATATATATATATATATATATATATACACCCTGTGGGCTCGATAGAATATTGTTTGGCAAGCTAGGAGTTCACATCGGAACTGTGCTGTCCATAGATATAAGATCGTAAATATTTCGTGTATATGTTCCCTCTGACCCTGCTAAAATGTCGCTTGGTATTCTAGGCGTTTACATGAGGTTTGTGTTCTCTATAGAATTAAGTTAGTGTTGAATATAAAAAAATTGTATATTTATTATATAATGAATTTCAAAAATATTCTATTATTTATGAAATTAACAAATTACACAATAATGGTATCAAAATATCTGATCCTGAAAAATATTATTTGTAATTTTGAATCAGTACAACAATGAAAATATGAAGATTGTATTTACCTTTGAAAAAGACCCATTAAGAGTCGAAAGCGCTTAAGCTAGCTAGATTTTTGCTGTGTAGTGTTCGTAGTCAGTTTATTACACACACACACACACACACATTTATATATATATATATATATATATATATATATATATATATATATATATATATATATATATATATATAATAGTTTTGCAAAATATAATTACTCTCTTTCCCTCTCTCTCTCACTCACGCGCACACACACACACATGCATGCACATACTCAAGAGCGTTTTATACCTTACTAATCTTGTGTACTTTATCAAGCATCACTAAATTCATCATCATCTAACCAGTCTCGTTAATACGTGATACCAACGCATAATCACTTTCCCTGAATCAGTTAAAAAGAATTAACATTACTGATATCACAGTCACCAACATGTGAGGGCAGGAACGGTTGGACACACGGGCAGCAGACTCACCGACTAATAGACTGATACTCATCGCCATTACAATGCAGCCTCAAAAGCGAAGATGTACGATGCCAAAGAATACAATTTTCATATGGGACAACACAACTCATTTACATTCAACGGATATAAATGCAGCATTAGCTATACGCTGGGCAAAGTAGAAGGGTGTAGTGGAAGATTAGGAATATCTGAGGCAAATTAAGTGGTTATTGCAATAACGGCATTTAGGATTCCCTCGATTTCCATATGAGGTTCTCTAGGGACATCGTGTTGCATCTGAACCTATTTAACAAATCGTATAAATAATTGTATTCCTGTAACCTAGCAAGTGCTATGTTATTTACGTTGCAATTTCGAGGTTTTCTTTACAATGAATCACTTCAGTGTTTTTTATGGGGTTTTGTGGACGGGGTTTTATCGGGGAAAGGGGGATGGTTATAACAATTCAGTTACTGTGAAAATTAGTGACATATATTTATTGCCTCGACCATAAAATTAAACCTTGATCGGTATTTTGTCATGCCCATTTTATATCTCATAATCTGCATGTATAAGTCTCAGCAATATGAATATGCTATGTATTTTTGGTAGGTATAACTTGTACTACTTTTCAAACATACTTATGTCGTTCTTGAGTACTTGGCTTGAATGCGGATTCTTTATTATTATGACGCAATATAATTTGAGAACAAAAATCATATCCTACTTACATAGATGTTGTCCTCTTCATATCGGCGTTTGAGTGTGTTCAATATCGTATCGTTATCAAGATGTGCTAGTTGTGACAAATCGTCATCGGGTCCGTTCATAAGATCTTCTACGCCTTCCATTTCGATGTCTTGACTGTCCGCCATCTTGGAATTATGCCACACAAACGTTTTGTAAAGTTCTTGCTACATATTTTTCTCACATGCTCTAATGATAAAACAATCTACACACATTTTTAACATTAGAAGAGTCCAGATTTAGTTAATGCCGAATAAAATACAATTTCCGTTTTAGGGCTTTAATGCCATGAAGAGAAGTCTGTGTGAAGTATGTTCTTTTTCTTCTCTCGTATATTAAGTAAGTTATCCGAATTAAAGTTTCGATTTGAGCATGCACCGAGACAATGACTCTTCTTATGCAGTCTCCACGGATTACATAAACGACAACGTCGCGAGGACAAAACTATTCTGACAAAATATGTTTTCTCACCGATCCACCCGCATGTGTTATTTTATGAGCCACAGACTACACAGAATTGCTAAGAAGGCGAACCTATTATCTAGTTAATGTATTGCAACAAATGTCAAGGCAAAATGATTTTTTGCGCTCCGGGTGAGATCTTCTCCATTGAATAGGAACTGTAGTAACTGGGGACAATACCGTATATCATCAAATAATCGTCAACTGGGATTAACTTGATATTCTTACATATCTATCTTCCGTCATCAAGTTTGAATAATATTATGTTATTAGTAACGACTTTAGTGAAGATTAATTAATGAAAACAATTGAAAGAATATGTTTTCTTTATTCATCCAGTCGTTCTTTATCTCTGCATCATATGCCACTTGAAACTTGCTACAGTATTCCAGGAATTGAGTTCTTTTGACTGGGACCGCTGATTGGCTCCTTTTCTTTATGACCAGGTCATGAATGTCCTAGGCCGATATCATATATCTTATTCATATCAACAATTTAGATTGTGTATTTAAAATACAAATCAAAAGGAACTATATAAACACGCAACAGAAAACAAAGGAACAAAGGAAAGACTTGGAGCGAATGAGCAGAGTGAGCGTTAGGACAAAACCAAAAGATAAGTCATCATTCAATACTAGACGTAATTTAAGTAGAAGAATGCAAACTAGGTCCAAACAAATGGCGTTATTCAATCCAAACACGCAAACACACAAGCCACCAAACAACCCGATCAAGAAATCAGTGAAAATAATGGATGTATCACAACTCCAAACAGCACCAATAAAGCATGTAAAACACATTATGTTAAAACATATATACTATATAGGGCCATGAATAGGGAAGGGCTGGCCCTACCAATCCCAATTTTAATTAAATGTTCCAATATTTTAAATAGATTTAAAATGCTAAATAACCAACTAGAAACTCCTTGGGAAACGTTATATATTTATTGGTTTGGTTTTACCGTTAGGAATAGAAGTGATAGATACAAAAATAATAAGTTAGTCAAAAAAATGGAAGTACCAAGGAAATTTAGGAATATAAAAGAACTTTTATGTAAATATAGAGATGTAGATGAACTATGGAGAATTGAAACGAAGAAACTTATAATTGGATAAGGGAAAATTTAACCGTAAGAATAAAAAATAAGGTAGAAGAAAAAAATATCTCCGTTAATTGGGATAGAGTTTGGAGGCACTGGGCCAACATCGGCTCACCCAAGATTCAAAGTATAATATACTTACATAATGCATGGTTAACTGGAGAAGTCGCGCTACGAAGAAGAATGATTAGAACAATTGTTAAATGCCCCATGTGCAAAAGAGCGAATTTTACGAAACATCATGCTATAGCACAGTGCGAAGAAAGGAAATATGAAAGAATTCAATTGATAATGGAAATCTATAAGAAGGAGAAATACCGAAGCAATCAAATCCTATATTTAGACGGCAACTTCGATAAAAAATTAATAAGGAAGATTACGGATTATATAACTAAAACAATGATGGCATGTGGCCAAGTCATAACAATTAAAAAATAATAAATTATAGTAACTAAATTAAGGTTCATTTGATGATTTTTGGGGCGTATAGACTGGGGATAAGGAGAAAGGGTCGGGAGGGGGCGCTTCGGAGGGCACCCCTTATGGATGTCACCTTGAAACGGACCGGAGATCCCAACCTCGCTAATTGACTCTGAGGCTCTCTGGGCCGTGAGGCAACAGGAATCTTTTGATGTGTTTTAAGATGATAATAAATGTAACAATTTTAATAATAAATCAAAACTTTAATTTAGACATAAACACTGTGTGTAGCTTAAATAGTATTTTTTTAGATTAGGGAAAGTTCTAAATACTCTAAAAATATAAACAGGGAGGGACAGGGATCCTTAATGGGGAAAGTACGAAATAAGGACGTCATGAGGCTATGTCACATGGCGCCACACGAAGTAAACATGCCTATGAAAGAGATTCGGAAAACTACCCCAGGTAGGAAAACTTACATGCATAACATAAAAACAAATACTCTAGTGTAATTTTCTCTTCTGTTTCTTTCCTTCAACTGTACAGCTCCCGTACTGTAAAGTTAATCCCCTTAGTCTCAAGGACTGTGCAGGTAGAATCGTTTGTGTTCTGTGTTCAGCAATAATACCCAAACCAGAATGGACTAAGGATCGCTAAAGAATATGCTGCAAGTATATAAAACGTACAACTTTGCAGAATGTTACTTAATATACTAAATTAGAGACCACATATATGAGTACTAAACATGCTTCTTTATCAGCAATGGATTCACGTGAAAAAATGGCGACCATCAGAGCGAACAAGCCAGTTAGAGAACTTGAAAAATACTTCCACACAAGATGGATAGAAATACAGGGAGAATCCTTTCTGGAATGCACATATAGGAACGGCACACAGTAAATATATATGATCGGAATACCTTTTGCGAGAATACCAGGGACAACGACAGAAATGGTTGCAATAAAAGTTCAAAATCCTTAAATTTTGCAACGAATATATTCAATCAACTGGAAAAGGGACGAAGGCTATATTGTACGCCCAACAGGAACCCAGCCTATATTACCGTTTGGAGATTTTAATATCGCGGGAGAAACAGTTACAATCAAAGAGCCTACACCTATCTTACGCAAAATCCAAAAACAAACAGGAGAACTAAAAATTTCAGTCATACCACTAGAGATACCGTTGGGAGCAACAGTTGAAAGTTTGAGACAAAACTGAAAATCAAAGTGATATCTTCAAGACTAGAAACCATCCCTATGACGTCAATCTATAATGCAACGAGAATATTGGAAATAGAAAGGAGTAAACTATCAGAGGTGAAACGAGCTTTTTTCTACATGTTTTTTTTGCCAAAACATGGTATAATGGGTACATTTACCATCGAAAATGCAACAAATGCGAACAGACAGGACACACACATCATACATGTCCGAATAACCCAGAAAACAACGCAGCAAGCAACACAGAAAACATAAATAATAGTCAGAAAAGACCGATATTACAGAGGACAAATCAACAACAACAACAACAGCAACAACAACAACAACAGAGAGGAAAAGACTAAAGAGAAATACAAACATCAAATAAATCACAACAACAACAACCTGGAAAACAAGAACAGCTGCGGAAAGAACAAACACAGCATCCACAACAACAACCGCAAGCAATCCAAAGCAACAACAACATGTTGGACAGAAGAACAAACAAAAACAGCAAGAAGAACAAGAACAGCAGAAAAATACAATACAAAAGAAACAAATAACTGATCGGAATGTACATGCCCCAATAACAATAACATCAATAACAGAGATTGGAGTGACAACAGCAACTACAAAAACAACAACAGCAGGACAAGTGACAGAGAATAAAGACATAGCTAATAATACAAAGCAGCAACAACTACAACAACAGCAACAAAACCAGCAACGAGAAGAGCAGGAAGAAAAACTGATTTTAAATTCAAGACCAATAGTACAACAACAACAACAAAGTCAACAGGAAACCACAACAACAAATAGAACGGAGCAAATAGAAGGAACAGGAAAAATGCAAAATTCTCAAGATCCCAGGCAAGAATGTCAAAAGCACCAGCAACAACAACAAGGAAAAACCTTACAAGCCAAATCATTACCAATAATCTCGGCATCACAAGGAAATCAAATATCCAAACCCTCAAAGTCAATACCAGCTGCAGAAACCCAAGAACAAAGAAGGGAAAAAGACAGACAAAGAAGGAAAGAAAAAAGAAGACAAAAAAGGGAAAAGGAAGAAGCAGAATAATTTTTTTAGCACTAGACAAATGTAGAATAAAGGAAAAAAAAAATAGTTTCAAATGCTGAAAAAAAATCACCACTTCATTTCAGAAAACAAAACAATAGCAAACACTTAGAATTTTAACGAACTAATTAATTCTAGAAAACAAAACAATACAGCAACACTTACCATTATAAAGAACCAATCCATTATACGAAACAAAAACAATATAGCAAACACTTACCATTAGGGCAGGAGGGCCTCTCCACATGGTCTGTAAAGATCAACCAGAGAAAACACCCTCCACAAACACAATAAAAAAAAATAATCCCCTTTGTGTGGGAAAATTAAACCCTCTTGGAACTTTGGCAATAATCCAATAAATAATTAGAGGCGGCCTAACTCGAGTTGAGAGAAATATAAATTAATAAAGAAAGAATGTGTTGATCCCAGCTCAAGCACAGCCGACCTCAGTAAATAAATCAATTATCCGAAGAACGACACATATATTAGCACTCACATGACACAATAGGGAACATTTTTTTCTTTCTTCAATCAAACCAGTATTACACCGTTACTTCGCCGAAATTCAAAATTAAAATGAATTAATATGAAAGTAAAGTTTTGATCCAATTATAATGTGGATCGCAAGACAACTGGGGACGATTTGACAATAACTGGCTATCCCTACACGAAAACTATATATATAGCACACATTCAACATAGCATATACTCATATAGCACACACGGGATATAGGCGACCTTTAGCCAAGGTCTACATGGAATCTAGGGAAGGGATTTCGAGTTAGGTGATATAAACCCACTGGGAAGAACAACCCTATAGGCAACACTAGGGATTTTTTTTAAAATACCCCGTCAAACATTTAATCTAAATACATTTTTGATCTAAATTCTATCTTAAAATAAAACAAACAACATATATGTGGGGGTAACACTTACACATAAAACACCCTTTATTTTATTTTTATTTTTTTGATAAGTGGGGGGGGGGGCATCTGTCTGATGCCCTCCCCCCCCCGAAAAAAAAAAAAGTAAAACAAGCAAGATTAACGCAAATCGTACCAACAACAGCAAACTCCAACATCACACTGGGACCCCAAATTCTGGTCACAATCACAGACCAAACAAACCACAAACCAGCAGACATAATTAACACCCCACCCCCACCAACAGAAACTACTAGAAATACAAAGCTACACTCCAGGGAACAATATAAATACAATGACAATACTATCGCCAATCCTCTTCAAGGAAGCGGAAAAAACACACAAATAAAGATATAGACACCACTATTCCAAACCTAACAAATGAACTTGGCAGTAACCGACATGCCTTAAACTCCCCACAATTAGACCACATAACCATAACCAGCACCCCAAAATTCACCAAAAATAAAATAACCAACTCTAGAAACATGCAAACAAACCAACAACAGGAAATCAAGCAAGAAACAAAAAAATTAAAACATTAGGAAAGAAACTATACACTCAAGCCAAATTCTTAGACCATCTGGGATAATAACACCAAGGGAACCACCAACCTATGGGAACAAATCCAATGAATTAGACACTACCAAACTACCCAGCAACATCACTAATAAGGCAACCCAAAGACCCCAAACAACCCAAAACCCCCAAAACACATACCTAGGCAAAGGCAAGGGCCCGCTAAAACCCCAAAACAACCAAAACCACCACACAAGTCAGGTTAACTCAAAACAGGAAATAAAACAACCGAACCCCCCAGAATAAAAATTCACAATTATCATTCCATCGAACACACCATATACATAAGCAGCAGGTACAACATAATTACTAGTCTAAGTACCAATAGTATTATGACAGTACTGGCCAAAATTCACACTGGACAAATCAAACTGATAAGACCAAGGCGAAACTACCTGATTGTCCAATGCAGCACAATTCAACAGGTGGAACAATTCATCCAAATTGAAACTATAGGTCCAATAAAGATCAAAGTAGAGAGACACCATAGCACTCAAATGAAAACAAGAGTCACTTCGAGCTCCAAACACAGTGAAACCAGAATTAATCTGCCTGAACCCACTAAAACCACTATCTTTAAAAAAGCAATAGCACTAACCGGATACAACAAGGACATAAGCAATGAACTCCTACTTCATAAACTCACAGCAAATGGAACACAGTCCACCAAAGTATATCGTCTTAAAAATCACAAGGGACAAGAAACAAACAAAGCAGTTATAGAGGTTACCGAGCCAATACCCTCAATAATAAAACTAGGACAGTCAGGAGTGTACCATAAGCTGGAAAACTACATAAATAGGCCAAGATTTTGCACCAAATGCCTGCACTGGGGACACTATGCCCTCAGATGTAGATTCAAACCAAGATGTAAGTACTGCGGAGGTCCACACAAAGGAGAATGCCACACCACTAAACAAAAATGTGCTAACTGTAAAGAAAACCATTATCCTAGATCGGCAGAATGCAGATTTACAATAAAAGAGAAACAAATAGTGGACTTAATGAACGTAAAAAAAAATCACCTACCATTCTGCCAAAAACATTATCTGTAGAAACAACCCCAACACACCAAAATCTACCTCTGAAACAATCAATGAGCACCAAAACTCTCCACACAGAATCAGAAGGGAAAACATTGCACCACAAAACATATCCTCGAATCAGGAAACAAAAGAACCCAAAACTACAGCCCACATTGTAACAAACCAAGACCAGACTGATAACTCTCCAGATACAAACAAAACTGTCACCCCAAACATCCCCAAACCTAACACACACCCCAACACAGAATTAATACAGGAAGTAATGAACCTAACAACAGAAACCCTAATACAAGATCTCAATAGCATAATGAGAACCCTCAAAACCATTGTCACCATACTAGCTGATTGGGCCACAAGATTAACCGATAAAGACAACGTCAAAAAGGATAGTTCAAAAAATAATAAAATCACCATCTGGCAATGGAACTGCAGATGAATCTTTAAAAACCTATCAGAACTGCAGAACAAACTGAATAATACGGCCGTAAAACCAGACGTACTCTGCCTAGAGGAAACCCTCAAAATACAAGAACACAAACGCCTGCCCAAACTACAAGGCTAACCCAGAGAATCTTTACAAACAGACCCATGGGGCAGAAAGGAGGTGGACAAGCAATTTTTTGATAGATACGCTATTCTACTATGAAATAATGGAAGTTCCCACTAACCAAAACATCAATAATAGCATCGAAATAATGTAAGTAATGATAAATATAGGAAACACAAACATTCAAATAATAAATGCATACGACCCAGGAGGTACCTTCAGCCCTACCAACCTAATCTCACTAAGGGCAATCACTGATGACAACAACAACAATCTAATTATCTATGGCGACTTCAACGCACACAGTGAATTATGGGGAGGTAAAAAGAAAGATCAGAGAGGGATAATGGTTGAAAACTGGATAAATGAGAACAATCTGGTCATCTTAAATGACGGGTCGAACACTAGATTAAACCCTGAGTGGGTGGATCAAGAAGATACGTTAGGAAGTGACCTTTTTCCCATCACAATCAATATTCAAACAAAAACTTAACACATTCCAAACGAAACCCCACCTAAATGGAGGTACCAACAGGCAGACTGGGACCAATTCCAATTATTACTAGCTAGAGTAAATCCAGATAACTTAGAAAGCCCAAGTATTGACATGTAGTATGATAACATAACAGACACAATTATAGAAGCAGCCAACCGATGCATCCCAAAAGACAAATAATATCCAAAATAAAAACCCTGTACCATGGTGGACTAAACAGTGCACTATAGCACATAAAGACAAAAAAAGGGCCTTAAATAAATATAAACGCACCAAAACTTCTATTTACTTCCAGCAATATAAAGATAAAGAAAAAGCACTAAAACAAACTATAAAAACTGCTAAAATTAATCTATGGCAAACCTTTTGCTCTAAACTGAGTCTAAAATCAAACTCAAAACAAATATGGAACATGATAAAAGCCATAAAAGGGAAGCAACTACCTCAGCCTCAAAAGTTAAAAATGCCATAACAAATGAAGATAAGGCAGACCTCCTAGCGAAGCATTTCTCGAACATGAGTAGCAACAATATCACACCAGCAACTTTCAAGAACACAAAAAACTAATGGAGGAAACCCAACCTTAAATCTTTCAAGACCAAGGAAAAAAAGAATCTCACTTAAATAGCGACATCACAGTACATGAATGGGAGATAGCCCTACGATCCAAAATCGAAACATCCCTTTCTAAGGATCAGTTAGGTTACATTATCTATATAAAAAAATACCTATCAATATAACAATAGCCATAATCAAACTCTTTAATAGGATATGGGATAAAGGCCAACTAGCCACCAAATTGAAACAGGCCATAGTAATACCAATCCCCAAGCTAGGTAATGATCCCAACAACATAAATTCGTACCGACCCGTCTCCCTTACAAACACTATTTGCAAAATAATGGAGACAATAATCGCAAATAGGTTAAAACACCACCTATAAAACAATAACCTACTCTACATAAATCAATGTGGCTTTCGGAACAAACGGTCCACCACTGACCAACTTCTCAGATTGGAAACAGACATGAAACTCGCTTTTAACGCACATAGGAAAACCGATCGCTACCTCATAGCGGTTTTTCTAGATCTAGAAAAAGCGTTCGACCTAGTATGGACCAATGGACTAATGGCCAAATTGAACCAATTTAGAATAACTGGACACTTGTTCAACTGGATAGGTGATTTCCTCACAGGCCGGAAAATTACAACAAGAATAGGCAACACCCATTCGGAAGAATGTTTACTTGAAAATGGAACACCGCAAGGCAGTGTTATAAGTCCCCTACTATTTAGCCTAATAGTAAACGACGTTGACCTCAATGCAGCCTCCACAAAAATAAACTTGTCACAATTTGCAGATGATAGTGGCATATGGAGGAATGGACGTCCTGCCAATAAAACAGTAGTTAAAGAAATCCAACAGAGCCTAGACAACATAGGGAGATGGGCGGACAAATGGGGTTTCAAAATATCTCATGATAAAACTGTGGCAATCATATTCACCCCCAAACGCAATAACAACCTAGTCTATCCAAACTTCTATATACACAATCAATTAATCAAATACGTAACAGAAGTAAAATTCCTAGGAATGTTCTTTGACAACCACCTCACATGGAAACAGCACATTGAACAACTCACCCAGAATTGTAACAAAGATCTCGATTTACTCAGGAACATCACAGTGACTGGCTGGGGATCCAACCAGGAAATCCTCCTCAAGATATATAAAACCCTAATTAGATCAAAACTGGATTACGGTTGCCAAGCATATAACTCGGCTAAGCAACCTGTACTACAAAAACTTGACACTATCCAGAGAAAAGCCTTACTATTATGTACAGGAACACTCCCCTCAACATTATTAGAAGAACTACAAACACTAACAGGAGAACTACCCTTAAAATTACGTAGGCAAGAACTGCTCTTCCGATACTCCATTTGATTAGATACCCAATCAGACAACCATCCCACCAAAATAGCTATAAACAAGTGTAAAGTTGTCTTCAAACCCAAAAGCATAACCACCATACCAAGTGGCAAAGTGATCCTTGAACTAAGAGATAAAATACCTATACTTAAAAAAACAGGTAACAAACAATACAGACCAGAAAAAATCACCATGGTTACAAAAGCCACCAAGGATTAACATTGAAGCTACAAAATTAGGCAATAAAGAAGGACACGAAAACTTACTAAAACCTGTACTGGTAAACGAAATCAACCAAAAATACCCGAACTATGTTAAAATATATACCGATGCATCAAAAACAATTAACCCACCAAGAACAGCAGCAGCAATAGTCATCCCTGAATTCAATATACAAACGGGATCCGTATTACCTGACTGGAACCGCTCCAGTGTCCTAGTGGTTAGAGCGTCCGCCTCGGATGCGAGAGGTCGTTGTTTCGATCCCCGGCCGAGTCATACCAAAGACTTACAAAAATGGTACAGCTGACTCGCTTGGCGCTCAGCACTAAGAGGATAGTGTTAGGACTGATAGGCCTGGCGTCAGGATAATGTGGCTAGGTGGGACATGATGCTACATGTCTGCGGCATGATGCCCCAGTGCTAGACATGACTATGAACTGCCACACTACAGACATCGTAGCGATATGACTGGAGATTTGTTAAAGCCACGTTCAAAGTCCGAATCACACACACACACACAACCCCAACTGGAGTTCCCTAACCAAGAAAGAATAGGAATCTTAATGGAAAGGTATTTATTGTGTTGCAATGGTAGATAAATAAATAAATAAATAAATAAATAAATAAATAAATAGATAAATAAGTAAATAAATAAATAAATAATAATAATTGATATATAGTATAAGTTTCACTTTTTACAAAGAGATGATATTCTCCGCTCTAGTTCAGCGAAGTGCGACGTTCTGGTTAGCGTATTTTTCTCTGTGTCTGTGTTTGTGTCTCTATGTGTGTGTCTGTGTGTGGGAGAGATTTGCTTTCATATATGATATCCTTCTCGTATCTTGTTTTCAGAACGTTTAAAAAATATGTTATTGTTCAACTGATCCAGTGCGAGCAAATCGTGTGTATAACCAGTCTCCATCATGCTGCTTCCGGTTGTGACACAGATATAACACCGAAGCTTACATATCGTATATTTTTATTCGTGTTTGGCCTTTCTTTATTTAGTGATAATGGATGCAGAACTGTGTGATTTGGATTTTTAACGTAGTTTTAACAATTTTTCAGTCATATCCCTATGTTGTCTGCAGTGTGACAGATTATAATGATGTCTAGCACTGGGGCATCAATTTATAGTGATGTGTAACACTAGGGCACCATGCCGCAGACATGTAGCATGATGTCCCACTCAGTTACATTAACGTCACACCAGGCCGATCAGTCCTAACACTAACCTCTTAATGCTGAGCGCCAAGTGAGGCAGTTGTTAGTACCATTTTTGTAAGTCTTTGGTATGACTCGGCCGGGGATCTAACCCATGACCTCCCGCATCCGAGGCGGACGCTCTAACCACTAGGCCACCGGTGCGGTCGCATGCAGAACTAAAGTGTCAGCTTCGCATAGACCAGTTTTATTCCAGATACGAGGTACACTTACATACGTACGATCCGTAATAAACGGTTGGAGCTGTAATTTTGTCATGTCTGCTGTCTTATAATCCTTATAAGTCATAACATATAAACGATGTATCTCCATGTCTTCCCTTTTTCTTTTTTTCATATCACATATATAGCCTTTTTAAATATCTCGTATACTGATCATTCATATAAGTTTACATTCTTGTTAAAACATTGGAATACCATTACTTAGAGTATATGTTTTAACGCTAAGCAATTAGTTCAGGTAAGCGTGACAAATTTTGGTTGATATTGATTAGTGTCATTCAAGTCGTGTAACCCCTTTTGTCAATTTATTTTCTATACAGGACGTGAGCGTATACATATGGGACGAACCTGTTGAATAAGATCGTAATACTGATCCCGTTGCAGTTGAATAATTTCTTTAAAGCACGTGCTGTACGAACTATGAAGTTTTAAAATCCTAAGCTAACTTACAGGCGTACTTTTTACTAGGGTTAATTACATTTAATTAGTGCCTTCTATAAAGGAGTGCATACATGTTCACATACAAACCGCCCGGGTAACCTTGTGTGATTCCTTGTTGAGTGCTTAATTCAAATTATCTGATCACGATATTGTTCAGACGACCAATAAGACAAATAAAACAAGCTATTCAATCAACTTCTTTCAGACTGGACATTTTTCTTTTTCTCCATTGTTCCTCTCCGACATCAATAGGAAATATAACAAGCTCTAAGGAGTTATTGCCCATTAGTAATATTTAACAATATGAGCACATTGCTTCCTTTCTATCTGACTCAAACACGCATATGGATAGAGAGATAGCTAACAAGAAAGATGTACAACTTAATATATATATATATATATATATATATATATATATATATATATATATATATATATATATATATATATATATATATATATATATATATATATATATATATATATATACATGTTGTTATAAAGGAATATTCGATTTAGTATGTCTGTCGGAATGCGGATATTAAAGATCGCTTGGAATGAGCAATGAATGGAATTGTTCCCTGTGCTTACCATGGATATCCATTCTCCCTAATGCTTCAGATTTCAGCTTCCAAAGTTGTCTGATTTTGTAAGCTCTGTCACCTTGTCCCTCGAAAAGCAACGACCAAGCGTTATAACAGCATTGTTCACTGTTGCAAATGGGGCGGAAACTCATTACTTGTGATTAGGCATTTCATCTGAACTTGTTCCTTAGATGACTATGATTTGTTATGTGGCAATTGACGAGTGTCAGTCACCTTGGAATATACCCTACTGTCCCGAATTTCCCTCTTGGGAAAGTTCATTTTTTTCTATTTTGCTTGCTATTAATATTAACTGTAATCATAATTGCATTTTTAAGGTGATTAATTAATTATGTTCCACTATACCCCGTATATAGGTAGCATTGAACCACCCTGCTCATTACCTCACAACTCAATATATGAGCATATTACTTTACAGGGAATAATGACTATCATTAGTACATATTATTATATTTTAATTCTCAACTCAATGCAGAATTTAATAGTGGCTACGAGAGAGAGAGAGAGAGAGAGAGAGAGAGAGAGAGAGAGAGAGACGGGGGTTGTTACAGTGGTGCAAACGAAACCAACCGATAAAGTATATATATATATATATATATATATATATATATATATATATATCCAATAATAACAGCAGGGAGGGTGAACAGACCAATTTTGGAGTAAGTCTTCTTTGCAAATAATTCATCCTACGAAAAAGAACAAAAAAGGTCAATGACGTCAAACCGACGCCTCTAAGCGGCCGAGATTATATTTAATTGGGTTAGATCATTTTGTTACTTTATAAATGTCAATCGTATTTTCAAACTGGTATGCGTGTTTGTTTACCCACCCGGACACTCATTGTTGGTCGTCACCCTCCATGGTGCTAAAGTGTTTGTGTAATTAAATCATTATTATATCAATTATGGAATTTCACACAGCTATATTAGCGCGATAGAAACTAGAGGCATTTAAGAAATATCTCCCTGTCGGAGATTTTGTCAAGCCACAATTGCAAGAGCATCAGGAGTCTCGGTTTGAATTTACAGAGGGTGCAGAACAAATATTTGAACCTGTTACAAATGCTACCGAAGGTCTTCTTCCAACGTTAGAGCAAACCACTAAAGCAACTTGAAAAACAGCAGAAAGATCTAAGAAAACAAAAAAGATTTTAGGAGAACTTCTAAGTGAAATAGCTCATGCTCAACCACTGCAATAACTACTTTAAGGTATTGACAAAGCTTGTGCTGAAATAGGTGATATAAATAATCGAATACCAGAACCAAAACCAGAACAAACAAAAGATAGAACTGAAGTGAATGATAAATTTACCGAAAATAGTGTTACCTAGCGGTGTCAAACCCTGGCGCGATTCCCGCTAGAAGTTGTAAGTTTACCCCAAATTTCGAAAGACTTCCATGCAACTTCAGTTATAAATTAGAAAGTCCGAATTGTCCTTTCTATACATAAATTTCACTCTACTCAGTGTAAGACCACAGATCTCACAACCTGCCAAATATATATCAGCCGTATATCTGCATGGTTTCTCTGCGTTAGGTTTCAGTACCGCCGTAAAAACTATACCAGTATACTTTAAGTCAGGGGACCCTTTTTGACTATGCCATCTTAGGCCAGTCAATCCACGGTTTCAAGCCACATTTCGCCAGTACAACTGCATCACATTTGCTACCATGGCGACATAAACGGTATCTGTTAAGTCCCTTCCTTTTGATTCCATTGTGTAGTTTACCGGTTTCCTACAGTAAATACTGCCACTGCAGTGATACCATAAATGTACATCACTAGATTTTAGTAGGGCCTTTGGGGTTTCTGGGACACTCATTCCATTTTGACCTGAATTCTCTAGTAGTGAACCATGACCTCATAGAAACTCACTAACACTTTACGCCTAGTACTTGACTAATTATTTTGGGCAAATGAATATGTCCATTGCACCGAATTCCAATAATCAGACAAGAAATCACAAACATCTTAGAATGCCTAAAAATGGCGCGCTATAATCTAATGTGCAAACTCCAGATTTGTTACAATAGTATTGCCTTCATAAAAGAAATAATAAACACTGATGAACCATCTGCGTTTGCCATGCGTAGTTTTGATCAAACTGAAGTGTTTTGAAACCCGAGCATGTTAATGTCACTGTAAGTCGTGATAACGGGTACAAATGGATATTACGCTTACACTACGGAGTTGATAAGGCCTGCAATAGTAACACAAGTTATATTACATTTATCCATGGAATAGATAACACTCTTACACGGTTACAACAAACACAGCCAACAACTAGGCAAGAAATCCGGAGAAAGGTCTTGCCAGTGGCAGTGTAAGAACAAAGAAACAAATCCTTCCGTTATCCGTTCTTGCAGATTCTGAATGACTAGAAATCCTCATTGGTGGAAGACGAGCCGGTAATAATTCCCCAGAAATTATTCATGAAGATGCTGATATTTGCCAACGATTATTTATAGGCGGTATCATGGATATTAATGTTTATCGGTCTCTCATTGATGAAATCGTTGACAATTATCACAGTGATTGAGGTAATGCAATTAGATCAGTGACAAGGAAATAAGATGATAATAAGATGATAATAAGATGATAATGCATAATGATCAACGTGAACTGATAATGGTCTGGGTGATTAATTCGCGATTACCAACATACAAAGCGTTCAACGATGATGGGCTTGGTTTTCTTGTTCAGGGCATATAGAGAAGAATAGCCCCAAAGTAATACGGATTACGAAACCATTATGAATGAAAGCCATTGCCTTTGTTTGTGCTAAATGTATTGGCGCTGTTGTTAATGCTGCTAATAAAGCATTCTTAGCAAATGTTAGTAAAATAAAAATATTTCAGCTGCAAATAAAACATCAGCAGATTTGGCTGGTGTACCCATATCAGAAAAAGAAAAGAAAATATATTACTGCTAGTGTGATAGCAGGAAGTAGTCCTCGTGTTAGACGCTAACAAATATAACAAAATATTTAAAAGTGTAACTGATCCCCCATTCGACATGTACGCACCATTTCTCAAAGATGAATCTTTGCGCGATTATCAATATTATTCTTATGACACCCGAGATCCAAATCAGCGTGGACGAATAGAACTTCAAGTTCAGGATACAAGCAGATATTTGTTACCTGCTAAGTATTTATTGAAGTAGAATGTACGACTTTAACAAGTAGATGATACAGGAATCACAATTTGTGATCGACCTGGTTTTGTTAACAATTGCATTATTTAAATGTGCTATTACAGGATTGACGGAAGATCCATTGAATCATGCCTGGAAAACGTCAATATTGCCACAACGATACATGGCCTTGCAAGACACAGGGATGATTACTCGAGATCAGCTGATCCTAAAATCATATTTGCAAAGGATACATCTGATCATCCAGAAAGCAGACAGTATAATATAAGACCATCAGGAAGCGCCACCGACGACGCTGACGCTGATGTGTAGCCAGTGGTTTATGATGCTAATCCAGAATTTAACTTGGGATTTGTCGCACGTAGAATAATGTTAAATGATGAAGACTTTTCGTGTGTGGCTCAACTATGACATATATTTGGATTTTGTAGACATGTCAGAATGTTATTTTCAGGGCCTAGCATACATTTGTGAGTGTTGAAAAGACAACGGCAATGATGCAGTCTGGTGATCCGGCGCAGTTGGTGAATGCATAGTACGACTAACAAAACTATCGTTGTGGATTCCAGAAATGACGAAGAGCAATGGCTACTTTCTGAGTCAATGTGGTAAATGAACATTGTCATGGTTGATGATGACAAAGACATTATTTGAAGAGTAATGTCTGGTTTATTTGCATGGCAGATATCATCACAGTAGTATGTTTCTGCACCACGACATGTATTCATCGCATTTCTGGAAGATGCACGGGAAAACGCACAAACACGAAATTCAATGACATTTGACAAACTTGGGTTATCTAAGATTTCTTTAAGGAAAAATGGGCATCAGGAACCATCCGGAGAAGTACTGCTGAGCTTTGATGGCAATCATGTTGAATGTACTTATAATCGGTTGATGACATTTATGTTGGTTCTGGTTTGCAGATATCTCAGCGCGATTGTACAAGATTGTATCCAACATATTACTTTCGTTGGAACATTTACATTTATTCAGGCAATCTGTCGTTGATATACACTTCCGAACTCGTGTAGCTGGATCACCACCAAGAATACCTGGTCCAGTAGTTATTCCTGTTTGTTACAGACCAATTGCTGTTATACTCTCAGACAAAACAATGCCACGTGAAGGTGCTGATTGACAAATGAGAGTTATTAAAGCGCCAGTGGAAAACGTGTAATTAAATCGCTCATAATATCATAATGTCATATCATCATGTTAGTCTCAGTCTGACTCTTGGTCAGATTAAAAGACTGTAATCTATATCGAAAGAGAACTGTGGAATAAATAATCACTAGAAAAATTATAACTCAAACACTTTAATAAAGCTAAATAATCAAAGAATGTCGTTAACCTTAATCTTTATGCGTGTGCCATTAAAGACTATATCAAGACGGGTGGTATATTTCCACTTATTGTACTTATACTAGCATTAATGGCCGCTGAAGCCCCAGCTGTTGCAAACGCAGTTGCACTCGGTGCTGTTGGAACTGCTGCTGGAATGGCATTAAGGAAAGCAACAGGTCACGGAATAAAAACTTCCAAAAAAGGAAAAGGGTCTAAAACTAATAGAATATCCCCACTCTTGGTATGAAAAAGGTCTGACACGTCTCGGGACACTTCCTTAGACGCAAAGCGTCTCCTTCCTATGTTCAATTTTTATTTGCTCTAAGCCGCTAAAAATTAAACATAAAAAGCTTCAGAGGTGTTTTCATGCGTGATCAGTTACCAACTATCCAGGAAACTGGTGTCAGTAATCTCGATGGAAGTTCTGGAAAAGGTAATAACAATACTGGTCTTGGAGAACCAGAATCAAGTGATGACTCGGCAACGAAGAAATACGTCGATGATAGCAGCACCCCGATGATGAACTCGTTAATGATAGTCAGTGATGATGTGACCACATTTAGATCTAAATACTCTAATCATGTACAACCGTTTATAAATTTTCGTAAATAAATAAATGGTATCGTTGTTTATTTCTTTGGAAAGCCAACAGTTATCATTATTAAGCTGTCCGAAATCAAAAGAAAAATACTGATAGTGTAGAATGTACAGTAGCGTCTGGATCAACATTGTGGACACACTCAATAAATTCATCAAACATCGAGATGAGGTTACCGGAATATACACATAACCGGTAGTAGGCACTACAACATTTACGCCAAATTCCACGGCAATAGCCACTACCTGGATCATCTGGATATATGTTAGTGACGTTGGAGCAATGCAACGAGGAAACATGTATTGCGGAACCCGAAGAAAAATTTAGTTTTGTTGTATTATTGTGTCTTGAATTAGTTGTTAATCCACTATCTACTTAACATGAACTTCCCAATCAACGTTCAAAGTTACAGATACAACTAAGTATTTGACTCGCAAACCAAACTGAAAAATATCGTTGACGAGTATACAGTCAAAGTAAAATATATCGCAGACCTGTAGTTGTCGTTCACACGATTGTGTATTCGGCGTCCGCTGTTATCGCTAGAACTGGCTGTTACAAAATTTTGATTTTCAGATGCAGCAACAATTGCTGGTGTTCTCAATATCATCGCAATAATATATCTACGTGTAGCGAAAATACACTAAATGAATATACAATAAAGTTGCATACAGCGACGCTACCATACTCCAAATTATCTTCGTTGAAATCATCAGGTCTTAGCGATAGATTAATATCTGATACTGAGTTCGTATAAAAGATTAAGATTTGCCACAAAAGTACAAATGTACCTTTGGGAAAAACTGTGCCAGAATTTAGAAAATCGGGATTTAGTATTTTAGTTTAAACTCCAAGGTTATAAATAATTTCGTCGTCGCAATATATACTAAAACAGATCTTGCCTAAAACAATTCCGTCAAAAACCATCGCGGTATCCAGCAAGAAAAACGTATCCTGAGTTCAACTTCAACTTTCCAACTGCGATTCAAGCGAAAGAAAAAGAACTTGGACAATTACGTGTATATCATAGCTGGCCTAATACTATATCAAATTCATTCAGTGGGTTGCAAGCAAATAATTCACTTGTCTTTTCGTATTAAAATAAAACCGATGGAACTCCCGATTGGCAAGTTTCTAATATTCCCGTAGGTAATTATCAAATCGAACACATCAACGATGAATTCCATCGCATAATTAAATTGATAAAAGAATTAAAATAATATTCAGGAACCAACATTATCATCCGCGATATAAATCAGTCATAGATCCGACGAGTATCAGGATAACCTGAGGTTCCAACCGAATATCTAGGAGCGGCAGAACCAAGACGTGTCAAATTTTCCTCTGAAAAAAAAATATTTCGGAAAATTCAAGAATCTCGAGGAAATTTTCCATGTAAGTATATAGAAACACTGAGAGGCTTGGATAGAGCTTTAGTTCCTAACGGATCAACTTGTTTTACTGGGTCTCATGGTACATAACGTCCTGAATTGGTAAGAACAATATATAGTGTTGATTACAAAATCCGTATTCCACATTTCGATGAAAGATGTATCGAAACATTTCCCAACAACATTAAACCTGAGCACACATGTGTACTTGGTGACCTACAAAATTTATTTTCTAGTGTCATGCAATACTATAAGGACGAAGTAAAATAGCATATAATTGATACGATATAACATCACAATTAAGTTGCATCAAATCTTAAATATGTCAACTGGATTATCAATTAAGAGGTAATGTTCGACGAAGAATTAAGAAATTTTTATCATGGATGCCCTACATGCAAACTAAAACCATTGTTTCTTAATCATAAAATAATGGAAGCAGAATTCACAAAAATTGCAATACCAGGATTTGACCGTGAAGAAATACCAAAATCAGTGAACTTTTTCATCGATGAACATTTCCTAAAATCACCATGTCTTGGAGGACGAATAGCTCCACCAGCAGATATTCTCAAGCGTAACATTGATTCATACGGTGAAGGTCGTCATATTTCACCAGGAAATGCAAATATAAAGTCAACAATGGCAGTTGATCTTGTATGTTATGCAATGAATGGCAGATATCAAGTAGATCTTGAAAAATCCAGTGAGGCCTAGCAGGGATATATTTTATTTACATTCACACCACAAGCACCCCCTTGATGTGTGATGGCATTAGAACCCGTTAACCTGGTTTACCTGCGATGTCATAATCGGCTATCATCATAGACACATTTAAAGCTTATTGACCCGACCAGGAACTTGCCTTATTTGCGACAGAACGTTTAGAATATAAATAATGATGTTTTCGTTAATCTTCACGTTCGTAATTAAGTCAAGGAATGTAAAAACTAATCTGATAAATATAATATCAGAATGACTATTATTATCAAAATAAGAATAAAAATCTTATTCTTCACTGATTATCTTCCACATTTTATAATTTGCTGGGGTAAATGGTAAAAAAATAACGAAACTTTCAGCGAAATAATTGCATACTAATAATTTCATAAAAATGATTTTCAAAAATAAGTTTATTTTTTTACTGATTTTCGTCTTGATTTTATTATTTGATGGGGTAAATTATGCTGCTTAAATTTAGAATCAGCACGATTTTATAATTTGATGGGGCAAATGGTCCTCAAAATAATAATCATAGGACTGATTTCATAACATGCTGTGTTAAATGATTCAGAAAACGAAATGCTTCAATGTAAATAACAAATGAATCTGAATCAAAATAAATATTTATAAGAACAAATATTATTAGCTAAATAAACTTTGTCAGAATAATAAATTGATATTATAATCTGACTAAATATTTTTTTATAGTCAGAAATCAATTGCTGTTCAGCTGTTACTAGTGACAGCACTTTCACTTTCACAATCACTAGTGACTTTGTCACTGTTTTGATCTTTACTATGGATCGGTTCACGATTGGACACAATCTTTCTCAATTGTCTTACACGTTTATTCACAATCATTTTTTAAATCGTATTCCTGCTATAATTCTGATCTAATTTGTTTCAATTGCCCGTCGCCAAAGATTTAAACACTGATTTTTGAATCAGCTTAATGAATTGGTCTTCTTCTGGTAGTGAATTTCTATCTTCAAATGTTCGTTGTTGTTATAACGATTCAAAATAACATTTTTTTTTTCTTATCAGGATTAAGTTCAAATGTTTTTATACCGTCATGTTGTAATTTTTCAGATGCAGAAAAAAGAGCATTAGTATTTTCAAAAATTATATTTTTTTATAATATTGTTGGGGTCAAATCGTTTGACTTTTCGCCTTTCCATTTGGTCAACTTGTGAGAACTTCCTTATAGCCTATTGGTTCCTTAGGAGGTTTTTCCTTTTTGGCTGTCATTCTTCTGAATGTTCTTGTATGGGGTACACTTCAGTGATATTGAGATCTTACTGATTATTTTTGCATAGACACTCCCTAACGAATCCCTAAACAAATGACAATCTAGAGATTCAGATTATTGTCTGCACACTCCCCGCAACATCAAACCCATGGCGGGTTGCAAAACGCAATCACCACGTTGTTTGACGTGGTGATCAGGTGTACATGAAATCCCTTTGGGGCTGTATCCCCACTATGCAATGAAAAAACCACGAACTATTCGCCACCGATGACATTTGTCAGTCACGAGATTGGAATGCATGTTCTCGATTATGAGAATCAGCCACGCTAGCACTGCACCACAGATTATCCGTCCTGAATGAATTTACCTACTCTGGGTTGCTACAAATGATAATTATACGAGCAAATCATGCTTATTTTAAACTACAACGTTGATTTATTCTGATTTCCAAAACACACAGTATAAAAAATTCATACATACATTTCTGCCGAGTTTAGATATAAATTAGGCCTCTATACAGCTATCTTATACAGAGATCTAAAGATAATTTAGCTGTATTGCATACATAAACTGGTCACGTAACTTACTGTTTTTCTGCCTGGACATTGTCGATGACCAAGTTAAAAGGTGTTGTTGTTCTTGTTGTTGTGGTGTTTAACGCCATTTTTCAGAACACGATAGGCTATACATGGCGGCCAGTATTACTGGTGGAGGAAGAACCCCGGAAAACCCAGGAAAGAACCACCGACGCACGAGAAGCTACTTGCAAGCTTTCTCACACACCCACATTGGCTGAATCCGAGACTCGAACCCACGCAGATAGGTGAGATGGCAATGATCCGTAATGGACAGCGCTTTAGACCACTCGGCCACTAGGGGGCCCCTGTTAAAAGTTGTTAATATCCTTCTACTAATTCGAATTATTACAAAATTACGTTATTCCACTAACAGCTTATTGCCAAACAGACAGTTAAATTACTAAACGAATTATACAAAAGTAATTATTAAGGTCATTACACAGCAACAAGCGGGGTAACTGCTTAATTACTCTAACGGAGTGAGCTTTGCTTTACATAATTAACTCCCTTGATCTGGAGTGTTTGCATATAACATTACCCGAAAAAACTGAAATGTTTTTTGTTTGTTTACCTTTCTTAGTAAATGCTGATTTCGTTATAGTATTTGCGACAACATGTATCAAATCTGGAAAAAGTTCAAAATATTTGAAAGGTGCATTGATTGATTGAAATATTTGTTGTTCACCAGTCGCATCCTTTGTAAATTTAGCCATACTGGCAAAGTTATTATATTTCACATTACCACCAAATTTGCAATTTTGACTTTAGTTGTAAATTACACAAAGAAAATATTTGGAATCTAAATCAAAATGATCGACCACAAAACCATCTTTAATTAGTCCAGGAAAAAATTCATAGGCAAATGTTTGACAAAGATATATTTTATTCCCCCTCCGCATTGAATTTGAGATTGCCAGCATTATTAGTAGAACCGACTGTTTTTTTAGTCGACACATCTTGATTATATCATCTCGATACGCTTCATAATGGGATAGGATGGGATGTTTCACAAATTCATTTTGCATCGTTTTTATATATATATATATATATATATATATATATATATATATATATATATATATATATATATATATATATATATATATATATATATATAAACGTGTGTAAAAAGTATTTTTAAAATCTGGCTACATAGTCTTTTCTAATGGGAGATTCATCGGCATTACATTTTTTTAACCATCATATCTGTTCAGCTCTCTGTATATTTTACCACTGCATTGCACACACAATTTCGTTTCTCCTCTAATCCCAGCACCACACTTCAAGCACAGTTTTGTTCCAGACTTAGTCATTGCACGCATTGCCCACAAAATTCATTTACGCAAGCTTTGTTACATGAAAATGAAGAACCGATCATTAACCATTTACAGTTATTCTGTGTATGAATCATTATATATATATATATATATATATATATATATATATATATATATATATATATATATATATATATATATATATATATATATATATATATATACTTCCATTTAAACATATTTGTCTTAATTATGATATGGACGAGTCTAGGAGATTGTCTACAATATAACCTTGTAAGGTAGATTCGATTTTGACAGAAAAACATTGACTTGCCAGTGCGAGCTCTGTTTGATATGACGAATAATCTGATTAAAAGTATTCACGACGCACTCAGAATCATGAAAAACGTTGACAAACATCGCGTCGGTGCTACAATGAATGACCAATAAGAGATGAGTATTAATTATCTCGACAATGAAAGACATTCTTTTAGAATACAATTTATTGCGGAAGTAGACGATACTTTGAGTATGCGTGCCAAACGTAACCCTGTCAGTCTTTACACTGGTAATATTGTTACGTTAAATAATAACTCCAAACCAGGAATGCTGACTGTTATTGACAAACCGTATTACGAACGAGCGTATCCTGTGACAGCAGTTATTTATGCAATATATCCTCTAAATGATAAAGCTAGCGTTTATGATTTCAAACCAATGAAAGTCTCAAAAATAAACTGTGTAGCCGAACGAGTAATGGAACATTATTAAAATGCAACACATAGAAATAAGCTAACAGATTTACGACGTGAACAAAACATAAACAAATGAGCTGAATCAGTCGAAGATAAAGCTGCAATAAATGAGGTTGCTGAGTTAGAAAAGATACTAAAATTTCCATAACAGTAAACATAACACGACATGTACTATACGACCCAAAAAAGTTATCAAAAGGAGCTCCGATAAATATCGTTGATCATAATGCGCATGCTTCAATTTCGGCTATAACAATATTTCGAATAGATAGATTTTACCAAGGAAATGTACTTCTATTAACGAAAAAAGTAACAATCATCCTGTATCAATGTGGTCATTTCAAAGTCCTGAAGAAAATTATGACGAATTAATTAAACCTGATTGAAGTATCTGTATCAAAGAAAATAAATTTGATCAGTTTGTAAGACCTAATGGTGAGATTTACTGAACATAATTTCTCCATATAAAAATGAAAGATCTTGCGTCAATATACATCAACGATAATGAAAAGTAGCTCAGTAATTGTTTTACAATTTCATCAGTCGCGGTTAAGTTTGCACAGTGGATTATGGAATATCAGATACGATTATAAGAATGTTATATTGGTAGATATGGTTATATGTTGTTCCGGAACTTTTCTTGGAATCAAAGAATGTTGCAAATACTTTAAGAAACTTGGACATCCAAAACACGAGATAAGCAGAGTTGCGATAAATATACCTTTACCAGTTGTTGACTAGACTGGATTTGCTTGATCATCTGATCCTCCTTGAGTACATTTGCCAATTTTTTTTGAACAAAGATCATTTGCGATTTTATTCTCAAAATCGGTTATCTCAGGGCTTTCATCATCAGAATATTTCTTATGTTGTGCTATGCAAACATGTTTTTTTGGATTGCTTTATACAAATACTTCACTTACAACCATCGATATCAATATTTTTACATCAAAGCATATACCGTAATAAACTTATTGGAGCCGAATGTATTTCTGAAAAATGTTTTCCAAACCAAACAAGGACAATGGAATAAAATTATTTCTTTGCCAATTTGAATGACTTGCCTTGTCTAGTCAACAGTCCTTTGTATTCTGTAAATGAAGTTATTACAAAGAATATTTATCCTACCGCATGAGTGGCCATCTATTGAAACTTGACCGACGATTAAAACAAACCACACACCAGAGGCTCTGGTTCCCCTGATTCCGTTGTTGATTGCCAGGTTGTTTGCGAATGGCGTTTCACAGCTTTAAGACAACATCTGGAATGTCAGGTGAGATGGGCTGCAGTTTTCCAGAGTGACCATGGAAATTTACAAGCTCATTCTTGACGACGTCAACAACTTGACTGGTAATTCAGTCAAGACCGCTTTGACGGCAAACCAGGTCAGCTCCTTAAAAAAATTTATATCCATTTCCTATACTAGTAAGTGTCCGCTCTAAGTGCCTGCAGAGGTTACACTGGACAACAAATTTTTACAAAAGTCATGTTACTGAAATAAAATTAGTCAATTCTTATCAATTTTTATGTGCTGAACACGAATATGACAGTCAAATTGCAAAATTGGCTCTAGTTTTTTTGTAATCTGCAAGAAATTAATGTTTACATAGCGAAATGTATTCCAATAGCAAAAGGTCAACTGTAATAGCCTACCTATAAAAAATCAAGTCATTGACTACATCTTAGATTTCTTCGCCTGTCTCTTGTACAGCTGTTCGGGAGCATCTCTGAGGAGTGTCCAGCAGTAGTCAGCCAGCAGTGTAGTGGACCATTTTCCCTGGTATCTTTGTTCCATTGTTGCGATATCTTGATGAAAACGTTCGCCGTGTTCATCACTAACAATACCACAGTTGCTAGGAAAGAAATCCAAATGGGAATGAAGGAAGTGAATCTTTAGAGACATATTGCAGCCAAGTTTCTTATACTTCATCAACATGTCTTCTACTAGTTCCTTATAGTTTTCTGCCCTAACATTTCCGAGGAAGTTTGTAGAAACTAGGCGAAAAGCATTCCATGCTTGTTTCGCGTCACCTTCCAGCAAGTTGTTGAACCGGTCATCTTTGAAAAGCTCTCGAATCTGAGGACCCACAAAAACTCCCTCTTTAATCTTTGCTTCGCTGGGTCGAGGGAATTTTTCATGCAGGTATCGGAATGCTGGCAAAGTCCGGTCAATGGCTTTCACGAAGTTCTTCATCAAACCTAGTTTGATGTGAAGGGGTGGTAGCAAGATTTTCTGAGCCTCAACCAGAGCTGGGTGTTGGATATTCTTCTCTCCAATGGCTATATTCTGCCTGTGAGTCCATTCCTTCCTCATGTAGTGCATTTCCCTTGCTCGGCTATCCCACTCGCATAAGAAACACATGTATTTTGTATATCCTTGCTGCAGTCCCATTAAAAGGGCAACTACCTTCAAATCACCACAGAGGTGCCAGCTGTACTTGTTATACTCAATGGAATTCAGTAGCTGCCTTAAGTTATCGTATGTCTCTTTCATGTGGACAGCATACGCTACTGGAATAGATGGAAGAATGTTTCCATTGTGCAAAAGCACAGCCTTGAGACTCAGTTTCGAAGAGTCCACAAATAGTCTCCATTCTTGTGGGTCATGAGTGATTTTTAAAGCATTCATGAGGCCCTCAATATCGGAACAGAATATCAGATTACTTTCCTTTCTGAAGAAAGGCTCCAATTGCTGGTGGCGCTTTCGATATGCAGTAATTGTGACATCTTCTTCTAGAAGATTCCATTGTTGGAGTCTTGATCCTAGCAATTCTGCCTTGTTCTTTGATAAGTCCAAATCACGAATCAGGTCATTTAGTTCTTCCTGTGTTATTCTGTGTGGGGTTGATGATGCACCACAGTGAAAATCTGGATCACTGCATGCTGATGGACCAGGAGAAGAACAGGTCGACTCACCTTTGTCTTCGTCAGATGAATCAAGAGAATATTCTGCTGGAGGTTCTGGAATAGGAAGTCCCTCACCATGTGGAACTGGTCTCAATGCAGACGGAATGTTTGGGTAGACTATTCTCGACTTCTTTCGCTTCGTTATTCCGCCGGAAAGAGGAGGAACCAAGCAGAAGTAACAGTCATTTAGGTGGTTGCTTGGCTCTCTCCACACCATTGGGACTGCAAACGGCATTGATGACCTTTTGCAATTCAACCACTGTGAAAGCTGTGTTGTACATGTAGCACAGCATATATGCGGAGCCCAAGGCTTGTCTTGGTCACCAACCTTGCATCCGAAGTAAAGATGATATGCCTTCTTCACTTGAGAATTGATACTTTTCTTCTGGTTGGCAAATGTCACTTCCCCACAAATATAGCAAAAATTGTCTGCGGTATTAACACACTTTCGAGGCATTACTGTTCTTTATTGTACGTAAATGGATAAAATAATAAGTTTTATGTAACAGTAGCTTGAACTGTCTCGCACAACGTCTAAAATATTTTCAATGCTGAACCTATCTGATTGGGCTTTATATAGTACACTGCTTACGTCAGCTTCAGCAGCCGCCTGGCATTAGTATAATAGGCCTACACATGTATAGTACACTGCTGACGTCAACTTACTTCAGCAGCCGCATGGCATTAGTATTGCATTGCATCAGAAAATGATGCAATCAACTGTGGATGATGTGAGCATGATGGTATTATGCAATGTTACATCATTATTCCGGATGTTGCTGCAGTCCTACTGGAGAAATTTACACAGTGAAACATAGAAAATGAGGTATATGAATATCTTCAAAACGAGAGCCAATACAATTTTTTCACGGTTATATTCGTGTTCGGCACACCAAAATACTACAGATTAGGGCCTTTTCAAGTCAGTAATGATTTCACTGTTGACCAGTGTTATCAATGTTCAAATGGACGCAGTGTTTCAACGGCAAGATGTCGATATATTGCGCCATCCGTCAAAGTTTGCAACGACAATATTGCAATGATAAACAATAGTTGTCGTCTGCTTCGTATTAAATAACTAGCAGATTCAAGTTGCGGTGAAAGCTCGTTTGAGTCAAAATATAATAGACGTCGAAGCCTCACCACTATTGCCACTGATTGTGTTCCATGTTCTGGTGTCGAATGGAGGTTAACAAGCGCGGCTTCCTTTTTGTGGGGGAATCATCGATTCAAGCATATTTTTTTTTCTGCGTAAAGAAACCTCGAAAATACTTCGCTGACTCTGATCTTGACTAAGTTGAGATTTGCGAATGGACGCATGGGATTTTGCCAGTTGTACGGTGCTGTAGAATACGTCCTCTTGAGGACAATCTGAATCATACTCTATAGTTTAATGACTTTGGATTTTGATTTTCGTCTACGAGACACTAAGCGATATCCAAACGCTTTTGTTTGAGCCTTCACCGATTAATTTCGATGGCCCCAAACGCAGCCCACATAATTAGCAGCCATAGGAGCTGCAGCTATTAACAACGGTTGAATGGCTGCGAGGAAAGAAAATATTTAACCTGCTTTTGCAGGTGTTTCTCTTATGTCTTTGATGACTTTAAAGTTATCAGTGTGGACCTAAACGAATGGAATGGGCAATATGTGACTAATATGGATATCAATCAGAAAAGTTGGACCATATATACAATTTGTAAACGAACAGTTGAATAAAACCAATCAGAATGAAATGAAAGCAAATAGTAAGTTATAAATAGGTGTATGCTGACTTATTTAAGCTGCTCTTGTTTGATTATATTCTTGCTACTTGTACAAAATAGAATGAAAGAGAACCTGTGTACATAAACATAATAAAGAATTTCAAGGCAAGAAAGTGTACAAAATAGACATTTATTGCAGGATAATTAAATGAAAAGTGCGAAAGAATACATATCTATCATAATTTATCTAACGTTACTCACACCAGAATATTATATTTAATACAAACTGATTTGCATCAATTGCACAAACTTCTTTAGTCATACAGTGTTCCCTATCGTCGTATATAGCATGCATTACAAGAAAAAGATATTTGCTTGATATACATGATTGATTTGGTTGCATGTATGCCAATTGTGTAGCAGACTCCACTGACATAAAACCTTCAGGTCAAAGAGGTGATGACATAATCCTAAGGCCCCCTGCAAAGCCAATATATTATATGTTTTGAAGATTTCATACAGTTTACTGTTAAAAGGCTGTCCATATTTGACCATTTGTTTTACTGCGTCATACTTGTTCAGTTTATAAATGGCGCCCACATATATGCGATGACGTCGATACACTGCAAAGGTGTTGTTCCATATAGCCGACCATACATTTATCAATAATCAATGATCTATCTCGGGATGGTACAATTACCATGTGTACTTAGTCTCGATTATCAAAGGCAATTTTATAGGGTACAAAGTTATGGCTCATACTATGTGTATTGAGTCATCGGACTGTTTCAAATTATGTTTACCTATTACAACGTTACCACCAAACTATTATATTTTGGAATACGACGAGTTGTAGTAACTACTATTTGTGTTTTAATCATGACCTCACTTACTGACCGACAAATGTTTGATATGAGATAAATCACATTATATCATTCTGTGTAATAATCAGGTCAATGGTCACTGTACCGAGTAATATGTACCTGTCCTACTTATCTAAACTAAGGAATTTTATATTTTTGTAAACAGAGAGCTTAACATCTGAGACACACTAACCTCCGCCTATCTGGTGCTGTGCAAATGTTATTGTTATACACGTTATGTGGTTTTGAGCACAGATATTTTGGTCGCTAGATCGGATGTGCGTTATATAACCTTACTAGCGCAAATGCAGAGAGGAAGCCCGTGTTTGTTAATTCTCTCAACGGAGAAATGTAGCTATCAGCTTGAGTTACGGAAAAGACATGCATATGCATGTTAAACATTCTTATGCACATAGACGTAATAGAGGTGTTTGATCTATCTGATACACATATCACAGTGCCAGACCTAAGATAGAACGGGAAGTAGAGAAATGAAGACAGAAAATGAAGACGATTTGTCCCAGCTGGAACAAATAGACGACTCAATTATCTTGAAAGCTCTGAAGACAAGATACGAGAAAGATATCATATATGTAAGAACATTTTCTCTTTCACACACACTTACACACATACACATCCACCAGAGTTGCCATCAACTTATTTTCGAGTGGTTTCAATGGTTACGGCTACGGCTGAGAAACCTTTTTCTGAATAAATGTAACAGGCGTTTGTAGAATCGGACTAGCTGGTTTTAATCAAATCGTGGTGTAATTTTTTTTTATTCAGTGCTACTGCAACTAATTGGAAATGTGCTAATCATTCGTAAGATCTCTCGAAATTCTAGCACTTAGGTTCCGAGATTTCTCTGCAATCATTAATAATTCTTATGGGTACTGACCTGCTATTAACCTTTCTGTAAATAAGCGAATAAATTGTTCAAAAATAGCTAGGTCACGATTCACATTAACCTATCCAACACGGACTCGCACACGGTGTTTCACTAACAATGTAGCAACAGATCAGATAAATACTTTACCAGAGTTCACTTCTAACAGTCTTAGCCATGATTGTGGTGAACTCGCATAAAGGCGTTTGCGTGTATCTACGACACTTCTAGAATCCTTCGACGTCAACGGCTTGTCCTTTTCGTATATTCTATCAACTTTAGTTATGGTTAGTGCGTACTTGTAGCTGCGCAATCGACCTCGTTGATCGGGTAACGAGGATGTGGCAGCAATAAGAGATCAGTATATAAACCTCATTTGGTGTTAAAATTATTTTTCGCGCTGTTAGGAAAACTTTCCACATGACTTGTTTGGCCAACTATGCTCTAGCAACCCCTTGAGTGACTTTTCGCACGCTTAATGACCTTTCCACGGCAGTTTCGCCTTTCCAATACCAGCCCGGACTGTAGTATACTTTTGACGAAAATTAGGGTTTTGTCAACTATTGCTTGTTTCTTATGAGTACAATTTAAGTTTAATGAGAATATTTGCCTCCTAGTACAATCTAGACCTTCATAACTCATTTGATGATAAATCTTGCGATCAGTTCTCCAATACCAAGCCATGAATGATAATCTGCTTCAGCACGTTGACGTGTACGGATATCATTGGATGCCATACAAGCAAGGCCATGTCTGTAATACACAGCATCAACACAATTTATTAGTGCGTAAACTGGCATTGGTTGTGAGAATCGAGTCATATATCAAGCCGTGTACCAAGCCCACAGTACATGCATCTCTCTATGGGGTTACAACCGGATAGTTACAACAAGTACTTTTGGTGACTTTGTTACAGCAGCAGATATATCACAGCCGATTGTTTTACCAAAGTATTTTTTTTTCTCCACATCAAATACAAGTTGCAGTCATCACTGCTTGTCAGTTACGTGTTCTAACTCGAGTTTGATTTCAAGTACGTGATTTTATGCGACATCGTTCAAAAAATGAAGTTCTGGTTATATTAAAGGCAGTATTATTCAGTGGCATAACGAAAAAGAAAACTCACAGATGCTTTCATAAGCAACAGGTATGAAAAGCTCGGCTTTTACCGACACTGACTTCGCTATGAGGCAACACCTATACCATCCCAACTTGGTGATATATGTCCAAACTCGTGCACTGATGACTGACCCTGCTGATTCAGCAAAAAATACAACTGTTAACGATAGCTGAAGTGGGATCGATTGTAACCGACTGCGCCATTAGCAGATGATCAACCGTATTACCATATTCGCGATAATCATTATCTCATCAGCTCTTGTTACACCTGGTGAATCAATCACACCTGAGATCGCACTAGCGTCACTGCGAATTTATTATCATTGGTCAAAATATCCGATCTCAATCTTTTTGTGGTTTGCTCGCAAAAAAAAAAAAGTTCAGATTTTAGCAGACACTTTTACCATCTTACACATTAATGAACTTCCCTTCAGCTGGCATGACCTCGAATTTGTTAATAAATAAATCAGACGAAGAAGCTCATTTTAAGAACCAGCAAAAACTTAAAAAATTCTGAACGTGTCGTGATACTCAGTTTAGTCATCTCAATCAAATCTCAGATATATGCCCTGTTGGCAATAAAATCAGCTAGGTTGGCTTGACGACATTTCAGGTAATACAAGTTTGTTTTATGCATGTCATTTCATATCGTGATTTTTGTTGTGAAAATTATATCAGTCATGCATACCAATTCAACGTGTGACGATGTTAGTCGTAATTACAAAAGCAGGTATGAAACGACAGTCGTAGTTGTTCGGGTTATACACTGTGAGACCAACAACACCTGTTTATCTTCCATGTCATAATACTCGCCTTTCACGTAATCGTTTAACACTTGTAGATGAAGATGGACAACTTATAGATATCTGAGATAAAACATTAACGACACAACTGTACATTAGAGATCGGCCAGATACGTGAATACAAAAACAGTCGTATACGGACGTGTAAAACACGTGCGTGTTTTTAACGTGAGCGACTTGGTCTTGCTGATGTTTTTCGTGGATTGTTTACAGGAGCACAAAAGATGTTAACAACCTTTTAAAGGACGCTGCATCAATTGCTAAATAAACTGCAATGCGATTCGTTGATAACAATAAAAATAAGCGGTGGATCCGATGAAAAATCTGGGATTACAAGCGCCTCAATCTCTTCAAGATAAATTACGGCGATTAGTAGCTCGGCACCATCAACCGTTGAACCATAGGTTCCAATTATTCTACAATCAACAGACGCTCTGCCGGCAGCGATTATTAAAATCATTAAACAAGCCGGTGGACAACTTTTTGTGAGATTCAGTGATTGTAAATTTAGCAAAAGAGATTTTGTTTACGGCTGAAGACGTAATTATCATTGGCAATTTACACTGGTTAATATATTACTCTTACTTGGACCACATCACTTCTGTGGACTATTAATGCTAATAATTGACGGGTTACACGTCATATGTGGCGCGTGTGCAAACGTGATAGAGCATAAAGGCTGTGGCCTAGATAATAGTTTGTAAAGCTCCACTTCCTCACCAACACAGTGGCTCAAATCAAACAATTTAAAGACATATCTGATCGGGGCCCCGAGTGGCCGAGTGGTCTAAAGCGCTCTCCGTTACGGATCACTGCCATCTCACCTCTGTCTGCGTAGGTTCGAGTCTCGGATTCGGCCAATGTGGGTATGTGAGAAAGCTTGCTAGTAGCTTCTCGTGGGTCAGTGGTTCTTTCTGGGGATTTCCCGGGTTCTTCCTCCACCATTAATACTGTCCGCCATGTATAGCCTATCGTGTGCTGAAAAATGGCGTTAAAGTCTACAACAACAACAACATATCTGATCATGCATTCGATCGCATGTGTTGTTGGATCAAAACAAAAGAAACTTTCAGCATTAATCATACCCTGCTAAGGACCACAATCACTTACAAATATAATCACAAGTACCGGACACGTGCATGTATTCTCTTCCATGTGAGGCATTCGTGGACATTGCTGAAAAACTGGTACAGGATACAGGCGGTACTGATTGTCCGACAAGTAACTCTGTGGGATTTGTCAGCAATGGCATCACACGTTATTCCATCGACAGAAAGGAAACTAAACCAGTTCTTGACAAAGTTCAGGGAGCCAAAACGACTGTTGGAAAAGCCAGACAAAGTTAAGGGAGCCGAAACGACTGTTGGACAACCCAGATATAATGATGCTTAAGCCAGAATGGCTTGTCAGACTATGATGTTTTACAATGAGACATCTGACAAAACGGATTCTGAAGCATATTCAATTGGTCACATGTTTGGATTTTATGGAAATCTTCGTATTGTTTCGTGCCAAACGTAATAAAATTAACCCGTAAAAAAATCAAAGGATGCAATTTGAGGAGGTGCAGTTGATCCTGATTGTAACGTTGTATAACAAACATTAACATAGTAGATGTCTGTGTTATTTCTTTCACTGACTACAGAATCAAATGTGCTTGTGTGTGATTTGGATTTGTAACGTAGCTTTAACAATTTTTCAAACATATCACTACCATACCTACTTGTGGCAGTTCATAGTGATGTCTAGCTCTTGTCGCTTACATGTAGCATGATGTCTTATCAAGAAATATTATTCGGACACAAGGCCTACGAGGCATAACACTTACATCTTAGTGCTGAACGCCTAACAAGGCAGCTTTAATAACCATTTTTATAAGTCAAAACCGCGACGTCCCAAATCCGAGGTGGACGCTCCGACCAATGGGGGCACCGGAGCGGTACAGAATCGTCATCGTTTATCCAGTCCAGAACCGTTCCAACGCTGTAGTAAACTGTATTTGGTGGCTATCGAATATCAGATAATACACATAGTCGAATTTTAAACAGAGTTGACTCAAAATGGAAAACCGAATGGCCGATTTGCAGACAATGCAAGTTCAGTAAAACAATGTTCACGTGTCTGGCTTGCTTGCCACAACGGGCACAAAACGTGAGAGATTGAATTGTTATGTACATTTAAAAAAATGCCCAAGATGGCAAAATGGCATAATGACACTACTGTGGTATCGTTTGCAGACGTTATGTATTAGAAAGTCGCCTAATCCTAGCATAGTCTCATTAAGATAAAGGGCTTATATACTAAACTGAACATTTTTATTATTTTAATTTTTCATACATTATTTACCTAGAACTATAATTTAAAGTTGCATAATTCCACTGATTAATAAATTATACTGAGAGGTTACTCTTCAGGTAGCATAGTTCTATATAATCAACGAAGAAAGTAAATTGATCTTTGTTATTTAATCGCCTCAATATTCAGGCGTGGAATTCAGCAAGAATTATATAGAACTATCCGCACGTTAAAAGTCTATAATTATTTATTAATTTCTACGAATGGAAGAAGAATGACAATATCTTCGTTCGAAGATGGAATGCTTAAAAACAATTTCTTCTCTGGGCCCAATGTCGAAATTTGATGTCCCTATTTTTAATGACTCAAACTATCAATTCTATTTTATCTAGTCAAGAAATAAAACAAACACAACTATAAACAAATAACATCATTTGTAAATTCGCTGGTGAAATGTCAACCGCGACTGAATAACATCTATGCATAGCGAATGGATCCCCAGTTTCATCCAACCAGATGGTGCCAAGGCACTGTACTAATCGCTTGCATTGCGTACTTCGTGCTTTTATTAAATGCATATACAAGACTTTATGTATTAAGACTCCCAATAAGAGTTTGCATTCAGTGAAATTTTTGCCAGAGTGCAAAGTTATCCAATTTTTTCTCTCAAATGTATGCATATCTTAAACGAATGCACATCACAAATATATGCCTATCTCAAATTCGTGCGTAAAGTAGGAAGTATATTACTTATTTCTGAATACGTGAAGCTAAGAATTAAAAAAGATAATTTTGTACAATCCAGTTTAATTTGCCTGCTGACACCGTGTCAAGAACAAGGATTAGAAACTACTACATGAAATCATTGCATGCACACAACATGGTGACAAATCCTAGCTCGCTTTCATCTTTTGGGACTGATTAGCTTAAATCATCATCCATTTGTTACACTTTGTCCATTTGTTATTTTATATTGATTCGTTTTTTCTTAATGTGTTTATAGACATACAGAAGGTTTCTCCCAGGAACCGGAAAATCAAAGTATCGTTGCAGATGTTTTTTTTTTTTTTAATTTATTTATTTATTTATTTATTTAGTGGTGAGTGGCATTTTCTTTTCACTTAAGGATATTCATTTCGTATATACAACCTATACTATAATTCGCTTTTAAATTGTATATGAGAACTTTGTATGACAGTCATTTAATCTGGGTCGACTACCTCAATAAACCCTACGTGGGAATCACTTTGCTCCAATTGCATCGGCACCAAATTACTCACTCTTGTTGCTATGACGTAAAACATGACAGAAAACTAAGCCTATCATTTTAGGTAGAGCGATGCTTACATTTGGATCAGTGAAATAACATTTCATTTTTGACGTTCCCATCTTTGCTTCAAGAAATTAATTTTTTTTTTTTGTTGAAACAATTGTTTTGTCTTACTTCGTATCTTAAACGTATTATTTGCCTAACGAAAGAATGCAAGATATTATGTTGCAGCTTAGAAGCAACCTTCCCTCAAACAAAGAAAAGCAACAATGCAAACTGACAAGGGAAACAGTAGCTTGACATGGACAACAGCCGGTTAACATTGGCAACGGCAGCTTAGCGATGACAACTGCAGATTAGCGTTACAAATTAAGCCAACAGAAAGAGATAGATGGGGTGGACATCAACATATAAAGAGATAACATGATTATTCTGCGCATGATAACGGAAGCATAATATGGTCTTATTTGCCTTACATTGCTCTAACACAACTGCGTTACACGGGACGTGGATTCTAGAGCAGTACATTGAATAACTCTGATAAAATACAGTAAAAACAGGATTGGAATAAGTTTTAAAGTAAAGCAAACCATACACCAAATTATCGCATATCATTTATTTTATTCTGACGTTTTTCTTTTTCCTTCTTATATAATTAATAGACAACAAAATGCCTAGTAGCAAGGACAATCAATTGTTTCTTGAACGGTATTCCCGTATTCGTCCTACTAATATGCCCAATATGTGATGTAAGTTACAGATGATAGTCATGACTCAATTTATTTATCAACCCACAAATGGCGTATAGGTAACTGACTTTTATAAAATCTAGTGTTGATAATGACTAACACATGTGCTCGAATTGTTTTCCTCGGGAATGGGACAAAGGGCATACCGTATAAGCAGTAAGAAAGCATTTACCTTCAAACCTTTTACGTAAAATTTGGTTCAGTTGTACAAGTTGTATCATAATTTAGGACTATTCGTGTTCAACGGTTATCTCCTATCACTCTTAATGGTGCCCGTACAGAAGGCACGTGATCTAAGTCTCGCTTTCGATCAATGAGCTAATTCGGTAACTCGTGTCTTCTTGGCTATCGGCAGCTGTGGAGTGTATCAATGCATGTTCAACCCTGTACAACCGTAAATGTCAGGAGTGGAAACGTTTTTATTGACATTTGTACTTTATGTATAGGTTTTGTTTTTCTTTTGCTGAAACATCTCTTTTTAAAGAAATACTTTTCCGCTTCTTCTTATGCTTCGACTCATCATTTACATAAATGCACAGTTTGTAACTCATATTAAACTATATGCTAGCATTATTATCAATTGATTTGAGTGACACACAATAATGTTCAATACTAAAATGACGGGTAGAACCCTCTCACTTGTCTAAAGAGTTACAGTGGTTTTAAACATAACTTTGACCAATGCATGCACAATGTCCTATCCAGTAAGGGTATTTTTATTTTCAAAATCAAATAAAGTTATTTCCTTCATGTGATTTTCAATCTGTGCTTGTTTTCTTTCTTTCTTTTTTCTCTTTTCTAATTTCATCTAAAATGTAATCAGGGGTACTAATTTTATCATTTGTATCAGACAGTTTCCTTGCATGTCAATCGTTTTGCTATGTGGCGCTCCATATTTTCAACAAAATCCATTACCATGAAAGAAATTGGTTGGAAGAATATTGCAGCAACATTTAGTTTAATTGATTTTCTTTCGTCTAATTATTACAATGCGTTTGAAAAATGTAGGGCGAATAATTATGATTGAATGCTTGAGTCATAACATATAGCTTGGTTTTTTAATGTTTCAACGTATTTAGCTAAAATTCAAAAGCGAACCGAAATAACCACGACTACACACAGAATATTTTGCACACGAAGCACCGTTTTCTATTAACTTGAACTTTTCCATATCAGACAAATCCGCTTTTACATTGACGAAACGCTCGTTATCTCTCTCTTATTTTTAACAAACTCTTCAATAAATAAGAATTGGGGTTGGAAGTGATCCTCTGGTATAAAGCGTTCACCATAATCGATCACTGTCGTCTTAATCTGTCCGCCTGGGTTCGAGTGAGAAAAGTTGGTAATAGCTTCATTTGAGTGGGTTCTTCGAGAGGATTTCCAGGGTTCTTCCTCGACTAGTTATACAGACCGCCAAATATATTGCGCAGAAAAAAATTACGTTAAACTATATGATGCGCATCTACGCATGAATTGTACAGTAGTGTCCACTTAATAGTTCTAAATACCCTAATGCATCCAAATTAGTTCCAGAACCGATAATCCACGCTTTTACTGATCAAAAAAATAGTTATTAGATTAAGGAAAGCTGTTTTGTATATTATTTCTACCCGCTAATTATATAAATGCATGGTGTAATCAGAGGCTATAGACTATCGTATTAAGTAGAATGATTCTGAGTGCCTCAAAAATGACAATACATACAATATATAATACAATATATAATACAATATATAATAAAAATAGAATAAAGACAAACGAAACTAAACGTGTAATATTGTCATGTTGTTCTCTTCGTAGACAAATTGTGGAGACATACTCATTGCTATGAACCCATGCAGGGAACTGCCGATATTCGGAGAAAATGTAAGTAGCATTCATGACCAATGGTTTATTAAAGATATTATATATTTAGGCGAATACGCAAAGATGAACATTGATTTGTCTTATTACCAGTCTACAAAAATGCCATAGAGGAAAATAACCCGGAAAACGCTTAGAAATAACAATGAAAGTGGAAGAATAAAATGAAATTTGCTTCAATATTAAATAGCTTCACTGACGATTTTTGTTAAAATTATGCCATGTAAATTTATTGGATCAGGGGAGGTAAATAGTCCCTAAGTTTCACGAGGTGAGCAACTTTTTGCATAACTGATAATGATTACATTAAAGTAATTATCATAGGTAATAATTCACCCCGGTTACAATACACTTGCTACAATGGTCCCTCTTTTAGCACACTTCAGAACATTGATGTCCCTATTGTAACGCCTGCTATAGATTTTATGATGATGTACAGTTAAGACGGATCATATTAGAACGTGACCATCATGATCATAGAACTTTTTATATGGTAGCGATTTTGAATGCTAGTGGATATAGTCAAATATGATATCAAAATATGAGACAGTAATCATATTACATCTTTGGTATGGTGGTGCATTCAGGAATGACATGGGTAATAGATCCTTTTATATTATGGCTATGGGCATCGTTTGCATGATAACGTGGGTAATGGATTGTATTATATTACGGCTATGGGCATCGTTTGCAAGATGACATGGGTAATGGATCGTTTAATATTATGGCTATGGGCATCGTTTGCATGATAACGTGGGTAATGGATCGTTTTATATTATGGCTATGGGCATCGTTTGCATGATAACGTGGGTAATGGATCGTTTTATATTACGGCTATGGGCATCGTTTGCAAGATGACATGGGTAATGGATCGTTTTATATTACGGCTATGGGCATCGTTTCCATGATAACGTGGGTAATGGATCGTATTATATTACGGCTATGGGCATCGTTTGCATGATAACGTGGGTAATGGATCGTATTATATTACGGCTATGGGCATCGTTTGCATGATAACATGGGTAATGGATCGTATTATATTACGGCTATGGGCAACGGTTGCATGATAACGTGGGTAATGGATCGTATTATATTACGGCTATGGGCATCGTTTGCATGATAAAGTGGGTAATGGATCGTATTATATTATGGCTATGGGCATCGTTTGCATGATAACATGGGTAATGGATCGTATTATATTACGGCTATGGGCATCGTTTGCATGATAACATGGGTAATGGATCGTATTATATTACGGCTATGGGCAACGGTAGCATGATAACATGGGTAATGGATCGTATTATATTACGGCTATGGGCATCGTTTGCATGATAACATGGGTAATGGATCGTATTATATTATGGCTATGGGCATCGTTTGCATGATAACGTGGGTAATGGATCGTATTATATTATGGCTATGGGCAACGGTTGCATGATAACATGGGTCTAATCATTGATTTTATTATAACGTGTTTCATCAACCTAGTATCACGTGAACGATCTTATTAATCTAATTACAGTTATATGTGCAGATTATATTATAAAATGCTTCCTAGATGATATTATAACGTGTCATGGATGCAGTTATAGCATGATCACGGTTATGGATCTAATTATAACTTGAGAATGCTCATGGATGTTATTATGACGTAGAACAATACTATAACGTTGATATTGTCATGAATCGTATTATAACGTGTGTTTGGTCATGGATCATATTATAACGTGTGTTTGGTCATGGATCGTATTATAACGTGTGTTTGGTCATTGATTATATCATGACGTGTGTTTGGTCATGGATCGTATTATAACGTGTGTTTGATCATGGATCGTATTATAACGTGTGTTTGGTCATTGATTATATCATGACGTGTGTTTGATCATGGATCATATACATGTCATGGATCATAGACAACCAAATACCTAAAGCAGTCATTATAAACGATTCCCTAAGCGTTATCAAATCGATCCAAAATCGCAATACACACTCTAGGGAACAATTCCTCGACAGAGCATGCCAATTAATCGACGATATCACCACAGCACATCATTTAGTCGAGCTCATGTGGATACCGTCGCACATTGGAATCTCTGGCAACGAAACAGCAGACAAAGTTGCAAAAACCAAACTAGGAGATCAAAACTCTATCAAGCTTAACTATAGCTCTACAGAAGCAATAAGCTTCGCACAAACATATATAGATCAAACATGTCAAGATTTTTGGAACTCCTCCACAAAAGGTAAAAAGCACCATGAAACCCCCAAAAACGTAGATAGGAACATACAGCTACCTAAGGGTAACTATTTAGAACAGAAAACCATAAACAGGATAATAAGTGGAAAAACTAAACTAGCAAGCAGTTTTGGAAGGTTTATAGGACCCAAACCAGCAACCATTAACTGTTTTAACTGCTACACCACCGAAGATCTACACCACGTATTCAATATATGCCCAAAATATCGACCCGCTCGGAAAATATTTATCAAAAACCAAAAAGAGATTGGATCACCACACACATACCCAGAGTTACTTATGGACTCTAATAAAAATAAACAATCAGCATATAAAAATATAAATCAATTCATAGACTCAGCAGGACTTAGGAACAAAATATAATTACTATCCTCACAAAACCAAAAGACCCAATAACTAGCTAAATAAATTTAGAAGCCACCACATAAAAAACCATAACATATCATTCAATTTTATAAAAGTATTAATAAATAATTCACTTACGAAGCACCTATAAAAAACTAAGGAAACCGCAAAATCGGATGTCCTAGATGTCCTTAACGAACCAAGTAATCAGCTAGGATTCCTCTCCTAGATGTCCTTAACGAACCGTGTAATCGGCTAGGACTCCGGTCTCTTGCTAAATAAAGTATAAATAACATTTAATCTCTAAAAACATCAATTAATAAATAACTTAAAGAGGTAATATCTAAAAAATTTAAATAACATAACGTAGGAACCACACCCTAAACACCTCAACTAGTAATCCCATAATAACCTTGAAAATCTCTCTTCATACATGATATCTACTAAGAACCTCTATAAACAGCATAGAACATCCCCCTCCTCTTAGAACATTTTGAAGAAGAAAAAAAAAATCTGGAAAAAAACAAAAAAAAAAAAAAACACCAGGCAAATGCAACAAGAAACCAGCGATGTAAAGCAAGCAGGACCGTTCCTGAGCTCTCCTTCCCACTAATGACAGCCAACCATTCAACTGTAGGGACCTTTATGGACCAACAGATTGAGGCCAAACTGTCAGGGTTCCTTGAATCCATAAAGGCCTGGGGGAGGTGGCACCATCCCCTTCCCCAGGTACAACTATCAGGCTGCGGTGCAGTCAGAAAAAAGTGGCACATGCACAATTGTGCGAACGCTACTATAATTAAACTCAACAACAAATGGATCATATTGAACGTGTGTTTGGTCATGAATCCTATTATAACGTGTACATAGACAAGGATCCTATCATTACTTGTGTTTGGTCATGGATCATGTTACAATGTATGTTTGCTCATGGATCATATTGCAACGTGTGTTTGGTCATGGATCATATTATAACTTGGACATTGCCATGGATCCATTATAACGTGTACATAGTCATGGATCTTATTATAAGGTGTGTTTGGTCATTGATTATATCACAACGTGTGTGTGGTCATGGATCCTATTACAACGTGTGTTTGGTCATGGATCATATTACAACGTGTGTGTGGTCATGGATCCTATTACAACGTGTGTATGGTTATGGATCATATTACAACGTGTGTTTGGTCATGGATCCTATTACAACGTGTGTTTGGTCATGGATCCTATTACAACGTGTGTTTGGTCATGGATCATATTACAAAGTGTGTGTGGTCATGGATCATATTACAACGTGTGTGTGGTCATGGATCATATTACAACGTGTGTGTGGTCATGGATCATATTACAACGTGTGTGTGGTCATGGATCATATTACAACGTGTGTATGGTCATGGATCCTATTACAACGTGTGTTTGGTCATGGATCCTATTACAACGTGTGTATGGTCATGGATCATATTACAACGTTTGTGTGGTCATGGATCGTATTATAACGTGTGTTTGGTCATGGATCGTATTATAACCTGTGTGTGGTCATGGATCATATTACAACGTGTGTATGGTTATGGATCACATTACAACGTGTGTGTGGTCATGGATCATATTACAACGTGTGTGTGGTCATGGATCATATTACAATGTGTGTGTGGTCATGGATCATATTATAACTTGGACATTGTCATGGATCCAAATATAACGTGTACATAGTCATGGATCTTATTATAAGGTGTGTTTGGTCATTGATCGTATTATAACGTGTGTTTGGTCATGGATCGTATTACAACGTGTGTGTGGTCATTGATGATATTACAACGTGTGTGTGGTCATGGATCGTATTACAACGTGTGTGTGGTCATTGATGATATTACAACGTGTGTGTGGTCATGGATCGTATTACAACGTGTGTGTGGTCATTGATGATATTACAACGTGTGTGTGGTCATGGATCATACTACAACGTGTGTGTGGTCATGGATCATATTACAACGTGTGTGTGGTCATGGATCATATTACAACGTGTGTGTGGTCATGGATCATATTACAACGTGTGTGTGGTCATAGATCCTATTACAACGTGTGTATGGTTATGAATCATATTATAACTTGGACATTGTCATGGATCCAAATATAACGTATACATAGTCATGGATCCTGTTATAAGGTGTGTTTGGTCATTGATGATATTACAACGCGTGTGTGGTCATGGATCCTATTACAACGCGTGTGTGGTCATGAATCATATTATAACGTGTGTTTGGTCATGGATTATATAAGGTGTTTTTGGTCATGGATCATATTATAGGGTGTGTTTGGTCATGGGTCATATTAAAAACGTGTGCGTGGTCTTGGATCCTTTTATTAGGTAGTATGGACAAGAATCTTATTATATTCGACGTCATCAGTTTTAACTAACCTCTTGATCATATATCGTTTGTTTTTCGCCGGATTTCATAAGTATTGACAAATACTTCGTTAATAAATATAACACTGCAATATGTTTTTGAAAATTTCGTAAGTAATGCAACATTAAACACAGTGCTGGGATTAAAAGTCGGCAAGGGACACAAAAAATCGGCTTTTCCGAGAGCGTTTATTTATGATGCTAGAAAGAGAGGTCACCTTAAATTGTAGAAGTGGGAGCCATGCTTCCATCGTGTTATAAGCTGAATCGCGTTATAACGAATCGAGGTATAACGGGTTTTACCTATATATTGCTGAAAATGGTCATGGGTTATATTGTAATGTGGACGTTGTCATGAATCCTATTATAATGTGGGTTTGGAGATGGATTCTATTATAACGTCAACATTGTCATGGGTCCTATCAAATTATGTCGTGCGATATTATCATGGATACTATTATAGTGTTGTATTGTCATGGATACTAATATATTGAGTACATGGTCATGTAACGTATTATTGACTTGACATTTTTTTATACTATTTTTGACATGGTTATTGTCATGGATTCTATGAAAACTTGTATATTGTCATGGATACATACTAAAACGTTAGTATGGTAAATGATACTATTACAACGTGGGTGTGGTTATGGATTATAATATAGCGTGTGCAGTGTCATATATACTGTTATAGCGTGTGCAGTGTCATATATACTGTTATAACTCGTGCAGTGTAATATATACTGTTATAACGTGTGCAGTGTCATATATACTGTTATAGCGTGTGCAGTGTCATATATACTGTTATAACGTGGGCATTGTCATATATACTGTTATAACGTGGGCAGTGTCATATATACTGTTATAACGTGGGCATAGTCATGAATCCTATTATAACGTGGATATTATCATGAATCATGTTACCAAGCAGATATTGTTATAGAACTTATTATAATGTGGATATTTCCATGATTCCTATTATAAAGTAAGTGCGTGAATCTTATCATAACGTGGGTAATGAATAACATTGCAAAATTTGATTGGTTATGGATATAAATCAACTTATCACGAGTTTTTTATTAAACATGCTTCAATTATCTCAGGTTTACTTTTTGGATATTGATAAGGAAATTATAACCATTAATAATTACCCAATCTTTTAAACTTCCTGCAATCCTATGACTCAACGTTATTGGAAAATAAAATCCAACATAAGTGGCCTGACTTGTACTGAAGGTCACTTTAAATGCTAACTTTCCACTCCCCCGTCTTATCCATGGACATTATGAAATAGTGTTGTTTGATATGGTCCAGTATAACATGATTCTACTCAATGTTATCGCAACAAATCCAATATTGGGCGTGAGTTGTAATGTGGTTCACTTGAATTTCTCACACGAAAAAATGGTTCCAAAGATTTAGCACTGCTATGCGAAATAACACCCAGCCCCAACCCATCCAAAACATATTCCGTTTCCTTTGGATATCGTAAGTTAAATCGTTCCAATTAACCATCACTCCAATGCTTTACGGTGATCAGCCCTTTCCATTAGATTCTGGAAATTATACGATTCTAAGGAAATATATATAATATCACTCAATTGCACAAAATTATAAGTGCATGGCAATCACCCAAGGCATTGAATTCATGACACAAAAATTAACGATATAGATAGTTCATCAAATCACAAACTTTCGCATTCATAAATTTTACAAATAAAAAGCATACATGTTCGAGTAAATTTCCATGATCACTAACAGTCTTGACATTGTCTTTCATAAAAGACCGAAAGTAGAACTCAACGGATAGTTTTAAAGAACATGACCTACATTGACGACGTGCTGCACTAACAACTGCATTTTGTATTTTTCTTGATGTTGGTTCAGTTGATGTTTTTGCCATTGATGTATTTTTATATTCTCATTGAGTCTATACAAATTTCAATCATAGTTATACGAATTAGTATCGACAGTTTTTTTCTTTATCAGCATCACAAGCTATATGACTGGCAAAACTTCTCCCAAATGCCAGCGCCTCATGTCTTTCAAGTAGCTGCACGTTCGTTTCGACGCATGCGCGAGTCGGCAAGGAATCAGGTTATCATCGTTACAGGAGAATCCGGGGCCGGAAAAACCGAGAGCACAAAATTCATGGTGAAACATTTCGTTCACATGTGTAAAAGTGGCAACAAGGAATTTCATGAAAAGATCATAAAGGTATATATGTTATTTGATTTACTCTGTCACATTTCATGCTAGACACATTATCTATCATCTCTTCGCAGAATGTTTAAGCACAGTGATATAGACTGATATATCTATTTATTCATTCATCTCCTAGATAGAAAAACAACATAGTTTTCTTTTTTAAAATGTATAATCAGTATTTGTATCAATACATAAAAATGCAGTGTTTATGGAGGAAAATGTGCATAAGATATTATGCAAATATAAATTAGACATGCTTTTTTCTCCATAGTACCATCCAAACAACACTATTATGAGATTAAATGGAAGTTACTTTACGTTCATGAATACCTTTTAGCCGAAAAGCAATTTATGGGTCAGGCATGCGCATGACAAAGATATATCCCATTATGTATAGCTTTGATGTTCTTACCACGAAAAAAGGGAGGTCATCATATATGATAATTTCCCGAATAAAGTTGCAAAGAAAGTCACTTGCACGAACACCACGCTATGTTCATTTTGGAGAACAGCAATTCACTGTGGAGTAACAGAGAATGGAACTGACCCAGAACAAAAAGAAAGGCTCGGTTGAAAGTCATTCCAATGTTAACAAGCGATATAACCTTTGACATAGAAATGTGAACTGTCAATAATTGTTGACAGTCTCAGATAATGAGTAACGTGTACTATTAATCAGAATTTCAGTTTTCTTAAAAACATCAAATTATTCATAAACAGGTGAACCCGTTGTTGGAAGCTTTCGGAAATGCCAAGACTCATATGAATCGCAATTCAAGTCGCTTTGCCAAGTACCTAGAACTCAGCTTCTCTGAAACTTGGGACCTTACTGGAGGTAAACCAATCATATCATGGACGGTAGGGTCCATTTTCGTGACAAAATGTTTGCTCAGCATAGAATGTCTTATGGGAGATCCGACAGGAAATATCTGCCAAGATTAGTACATCATACACATTATATTTACAATAAAGAGAAATGAAGTTTTTAATAAAATGGGATTCTCAAAAGAAAGTGTGTAGAAACGGCAGCGTTCCTGTAGGTGGATAAGTTCATTATAAATCCGCTTAAGTTAACGCTCAATATTGTGAGATTAAGAATGCCGCTCTTATAAGACATACATCGCTAAGCAGAGACTTGCTTTCCAAAACTAATACATGAGTTTAAACCATTTTAAATCATTATTAAATTCTTGGTATGCAACATCCGAAAGCTATAACTATTATAAGTATATACTGTATTGTTGCTATCTTTGCCTCTAGTAATTGTCAGAGACTACATGCTCGAAAAGTCCAGAGTTGTTAACCGGTCAACCACCGAGGGAAACTTCCATGCATTCTATTCGCTGCTTCATGGTGCTCCCAAGAAAACCCTGAAAGCATTGTTTCTTGAGAATTCGATAGATTCTTACAGGTAACCATCCCGTGGAGAAGTATAATGCCTCAGGGCACATATTAGGTGGCAAAAAATACAGATTCTTGAGCCAAGTTCAAATATTTCATTTTATGGCAGAAATTAAATATTTTGTTTTTTATTCGCATCTTGTTTGATTGATTCATTGACCTCTTGATTGATTTTAGATGAAAATAAAATAAAATAGACGAAATGCATGAGTTTATACGCACAATACGCTGTATTCAGACCATATCGATTCCATAAATTATTGAATACATTGAACAATCGGTGTCATTCAAACCTTAATATATGCAAAACTCGCATGGTATCAAAAATAAAATATTTTATATATTATATCCCTAGAATTATGAAGAGTGACCCCTTTAGCCTGAAGGAGGAGGCGAGATACAAAGAGATGTACAAGGAACAGACTACAATTCTACAACAGATCAAAACGGTAATTATTGCTTGATGAATTGAACAATGTTCAGAAAGCAATAAGAATAAACTGATTGTTAACGGAGATTGGACATTTTAACGCTTGTGTTGAACAGACGAGAATGCAACAGTTTATTTATCAAAGAGTTAATATTATCGAGGGTTAGGAGGAAGTCGATTTAAAAAATATTGTTTCTTTGGTTCCTTTAGTCTTTTAAGCAGACAAATTGCACGAAATAGATGATGATTGCTAAATATTTGTCAGTTAATTTCTATCACATAACCAGTGCAAATACAGGTCCAAAGTTAGGATATGAGACATTTTGAGGACGGAAATAGGCACAACATTATATAATGTTTTATTGTAACGCTTTATTTTCTACCCATCTGCCCCCCCCCCCCACTACATACGTTCATTTACTCACTCTCTTGCACGCACACAGCAATGTACTTTGCACATAATGGAGCACTATTTACAAGACTATGGTCACATTATAATTCGTTAGATAAAATGTTCGTTTTTCCATGTATTGATATAATTAAATTCTGAGCAGATACCTTTCTGGTCTGCAATATTGTAGTCCGTCTATCGCGAGAGTAGGTATTGAAAATAAGACATACGATTGCATACAAAAACACAAATATATATATATATATATATATATATATATATATATATATATATATATATATATATATATATATATATATATATATATATATATATATATATGTATATTAATAATAATAATATAATAATAATAAATCAAAATATCGCGTTCTTGATTACAAGATCTCAACGAGTGGTCACTTCAGAATATTAGGATCATTACGAGACGCGAAACATTGTCAGTCATGATTGGATTGTTGTTGGCATGGCAACGAAATATAATCGCATTAATGTATTAATGATAGTTTGTTATATACCTATACATTTTGAAATATTCATTTGTTCATAATTTCACATTCATGGTGGGTGGGGAGAGACTCACCAACTTTACCGTAAATGGTATAGTAATGTTCTGGTGAGGTATTTGTTTTACCGCCGCTGCAATAAATTTGTTTGCTTCTAGTTTTGGCTTGGAGCGCTTTTGTTGTAATTAGGAAACTTTCTGGATAAAATAGCTCTCCAGCCTCGTTTGAGTAATATGGAATTACGGAATCAGAAAACGATATTATCGTCTTCCTATTTCATGGAAATATCTGTAAAAGTTTGGCTCTTTTTTGGGGTAGAGAATTAAAGGTATATACTAAATATTCTTATCGGTGGAATGGTTGTATTATTTGGAAAGACAAACAGCCTTCAGCTGCATATTGCGATTGTACTTGATTTGCCATACTGCAGATGTATTTGTTATTTCATATATCCTTTATTCTCTCGCTCACTCTCAAATGCCGGTACAAGAATTGTTCATTATTGTGAAAAGGACATTCAGACAATCTGTTTTGTAATTTAGAGGCCCCACGTTGTAGATTCCCTGCTGGCTGCAATCATCCATCTAACTGAAATCGAGTTCAAAGAGTCACCTAAAGTGGCTGGAGAGTCCGTCCTTGTTGACAAGAAAGCAGCCATTAACGGTAGGTTTAGGACAGAAGAAAAAGCTCTTAATGTCAAAATGAAAATAAGAGAGAATATAATCAAATGCTCTAGTGATAAGAATGTTTTTCTGAAAGTTTTGATCCTTGAGAAGAGTGGATCATGTAGACCAGAAACTGGCGTGTTCATTCTTTCTCTAGTTCTTTAATTCAAACGTAAGTAGTGAAGTGGGATACTATACGTACAATGGAAATTAGCATTACAGACCCCCCTGGGTCAATATACGTACAATGGAAATTTAACATGGCGAAAAATCGTGGGTCAATATACGTACAAGGGAAATTAACATGGTGAAAAATCGTGGGTCAATATACGTACAAGGGGAATTTAACATGGGGAATAGAGTTTGGGCTTGTTTAGGGACAAGGGGATTTTTTTTTTTTTTTTTTAAATTTTTTTAAAAAAAACGGGTAGGCAATTGAAAAGTCATTCTGTTTTCGAGAAATATGGCTGGCCCTGAAAAGGGCCTTTGGTTTTCTTCTTCTTCTAATTTCTTCTATTTCTCCACCAGCTTCTTATTTTCTCTCCTACACTTTTTCTCTTCTTTTCTTTCTTTCTTTTCTCCTCCTCTTCTTTCTTCTCCTCCTCTTCTTTCTTCCTCTTCTCATTTTCTTGTTCTTTTTCAATTTTTTCGTTCCATGCTCTCATCCTTATCCTTTTCTCTTCATCCTCCTTCTCCTCCTTTATTTCTTTCAACAGATCACTGATGATTACCTTCATTTTTCGTAAGTTGTTTATCTCCGTCTTCACTCGATGGGGACTATAAGAATAGTGATCCTCGTTTAGGTTAACCAACATTTGCTCCATCATTCCTAAATTGTCCAGGACGTTTTGCAATTTTTCCATTTTGTCAAGGTGGTTCGAAGCCATCTTCTTTTTTATTCTTTGCAGAATGGTTTGAACGACGAATACTGTGGGTTCTTATACGGAAAGCGCGGACGTGATGGAAAACATCCCCCTAAGACATAAAAATTGATCTTACCTAGATCATGACCAAACAACGCGCGGACGTGAAGGAACACATCCCCCACTTTTCTCATTTCATATAATAAAACCCAAACTATACTCTCCACATACGCTAAGAAACAATAAAGAAACTACTATTCACACAAACTTTACTTGAGCAGTTACAAACACAGACACAAACACTCGCACTATTAATAAAGAGTTAGTGTTTATATTCACACTACTCTACCTACACACATTGGCAAATTGATAGTTATTTCTTTTCTAGAGTATTGGGTAGCCCTGAAAAGGGCTGGGTTTTTTTTGGAACTTCATGGACACCTGGTTAATGGTGACACCTTCCAGGCCTGGCGCCACATACACATCTTGTCCCCCAGTTACTTTTTACCTTTTGGGGGGAGAGAGCAGAGGCAGGATATGTGGCTTCAGATTCCTAATTTTCGGTTTCTGGGATTCTGAAATTTTTTCTTCTTCTCTCCTTTTCCTCCTCCTCCTCTTCTTTGTATCTTCTCTCCTCCTCTTTGTATCTTCTTTCCTCTTCTTCTTTATATCTTCTCTCCTCCTCTTGTTTGTTTCTTCTTTCCTCCTCCTCCTCCTCCTCTCTCATCCTTCCCTCTTCCACAATGGCCTCCGCGGCCAGTTCGTTCAACAGGCGCCTGGCATATTCCAGATGCACATGAAGTTCCAACAGTTTCGCCAATCTCGTGTTCATTTTTTGGTGTTGATCAATCAACAAGGGTAGCTAGATTGCCGAACGAGTTTCAATTTATAGTGAAAGCGCGGACGTGAAGGAAAACATCCCCCTAAAAAACATAAAATTGATCTTACCTAGATCATGACCAAAAACCAACAACGCGCGGACCTAAAAGAAACACTCACTCACTTTTTTATGCTACCCATCACTATTTTAAAATATTTTATAAATCACTTCAATAGACTATCCACATGCGCAAAGCAATCCAATCTAACCCCAAATATACACCTCAAACACCAAAAAAGACATCATTTTAATCTACTATCCATACCAACTTACTTGAGCACTTACAAACACAAACACACAAACACATGCCCTCACGTTTTTTTAAAAAGAGTTAGTGTTTATATTCACACTACTCTACATACACACATTGGCAAATCGATGGTTATTTCTTTTCTAGAGTATTGGGGTAGCCCTGAAAAGGGCTGTTTTTTTGTTTGCTATGGCAATCTTTTAGTTTCTAAGAATGCGATGTCCTCTGAGGATAGACTTTCTGGCGATAGGTCTGCTTCTTCGGAAGGAGAAGAAGAACTCTTTGGTGTCGATACGACAATCGACAAAGCCTCTGTCAGCTTCATGTTGCTGCTGCTGTTGTTGTTGCTGCTGTTGCTGCTGTCTCTGAAGTCTGTACTTCTCTGTCCATTCTTCTTTTTCCCTGTTCATTTCTTCTCTGAAGAGCTCTTCTATCAGGTCTTCAGTGACTTTTAACATTCTCACATTCTCTATTTCTTCTGGCTTCGGTATCAGACTGTGTCTGACCCTATGCAAATTCACGTAGGCTTCGTTGAGCTTAGCTAGTTTGGAGCACATCTTCTTAGGAGGATGAGTCGACAATGGATGGTTAGACTGGAAACAACCCCGGTTCTTAAAGTCAAAGCGCGGACGTGAAGGAAAACATCCCCCACACGGTTTTCTAGTCGCAACGTTCAGTGAGTGTCATGAGAGGGATAGTAAGAAATGAAAGAGCATCAATCCAACATTCTTATAGCTAAACAAACCACAAAGGCATTTTTTTTCAAAACACAACATTTTTTTTATTCAAAAATCACTTAACACTAAACAAAAACTCTAACATTTTTTAACAATAATCCAACACGATAACATCAAACAATTTTTTTCAAATCACAAACATTTTTTCTCAATTTTACAATCTACTTTAAACAGGGCTGACAACGTTGTGAATGAAATTGTGATTTCCACTGTTGGAAATCATTAGGCCATTGATGGACACTACGTTTCCTAGCTTGAGACAAACGATAAGCATAATGGTCACAAAACCATCGATCTACTTTTACATCGTTCCTAGTAGAAGAACGAGGATCAAAATGAGTCACTAAATGTTCTAAGGAATAGCCCAGGCTGCGATGATGCAGAAAATACACGCAATATTGTCCGCACACCAAGGAATCTGTGCCTTGTAATTTCACATTATTGAATCGGGTGGTTTGAGCATTTCTTCTCATAAAGTCGATGATATCGTCTTCCAAAGGGGGCAATCCGTACGAATCGAAATATTCCACACATCCTTCTTGAGGAAAGTAGACGGCTACCCAGTGGGTTCCTGGGAGATGACTGTCGTCCGTGTTGATCACGTAAGCTTGATGGTCTTTAGGTTTGCGATGAGGGAGTTCATCTTTAGCACAGACGACAGGATTCCAAGAAGCCGTATACGAACTGTGGTTCAAAAGGTAATAAAGTTCCCAGGTATCCATGTTTTGTGTGTGCTTTTTTTCTTCTTCACAGGTAATAATAAGTCGTCAATTCGATCCTGACTTTTTGCTTGAAAATGTCTGACGAATAAACGGTTATTCGTTCTGTTTCCTCACTCTGATTCAGGAGAGCTTCGATACGATGGATCTCTTGAGTGGTTAATGGTGGACAAGAATGTTCACGCAAGTCTTTATACCACTGGTGCAACACGTTTTCGTCCGAGATGAGACTCCAGGCCTCGTCCAGATATTCGTCCAATTTTTCTTCTTGACTCAACATTAGGCATTTATCGTGTTGAATTTGACTGGGATGATCGTTTTGACATCCATAACAATTTTTCTTGATCAATTCCGTCATTTTTTCCACCAAGTGTTTGGCAAAACAGGAGACTAAATGGGCTTCTTGTTCTGGCCATCTCGATTTCATCATGATCACTTCTTCTTCTTTTTTCACGGTCTCCTCACATTTCATGTCCAAAGTTTCTCCACTAGGTAAAGAGGGATAAGAGTCTTCCATGGCTTCTAATAGTCTAGAATGACTTCTCTCAAACTGTTGATTTCTATGGTATTATCGAATTCGGCATACAGGATGACGTTCACTGTTGCTGGTAGTTCTTTTGCAAACTGAAGTTCCACACGAATCTGGCCAGATTTTATAGGGTGGAAATGTCCCTCGTCGCTGCCTTGGTCTGGAGTGAAATCGAAAGCCCACAAAGCATAGCCTCCTGCGTAATCGTCGTACGTAATGCCGTGACTGGTGTTGGTTCCTAACTGGCCGGTGGCTTCGTACAAGGACAAGTACGATCTCAAGTAATTCATTTTCTTGTCACTAAAGTCAGGTTCGAAAGGTCGGGTACACAAGGTCTTGCCATCGCGACTGACTTCGATTTTCTTCACGTTGAAGTGTTGAAAGTTGAAAGGATTTTCACCGAAGGCTCCGTTGAAGGCTGAATTCGAGACCATGCCAAGGATTAAACGCTTGGGTAACTGTCCTTGAAACAGATGATCTTCGATCATAGAATGCTGTCCCTTGGGAATGGTGAACGTTTTCACTTCCACACGTCGTATGGGATACTTGGCGGTCGTTCTGCTCAACGTTTGACTGATGTCGTTACCTACTTTGGGTAACACTTCCACGCGTCGTACGTAGAGTTTGGCCTCTTCGATTTTGCTTTTAGGAGCCTTGGCAGAAACAGCCAACAAATGGAAAGCGGTACTCCTGCGATTCAGTCTCAAGCGAACATTGACCCCGTTCAACAAATATTTCTCTTGCAACCACATGTCCAAATGCAAACGATCCATCAGTTCTAAACTCTTCTTATCTATGATTTTGCTTTCTCTTTGCTCAAAGCCGGAATTGCTTCCATCCAATGCGTCGAACTTGGTCGCTTCGTCAGGTTCCCACAGCACACAGGCATTGAGATGAGTATCCTTGGCATCTATTCCGTACGTCAAGAGATTTTCCAGGTAGGCACGGTAAGGATATGTATCCATGCTGCTGCTGACTAGTTTGTTATTCAAGTACAAATCCACTGAGCTGAACAAGGAATGCATGAAATTGTTGACGGGAGCTATATTCTCACGGTCATCTACTCCACCATCATCCTTATCTAGAACTTGGACTTTCAAGTACAAGTAACTGCTATTCAGATCGATGTAATCTTCGGGCTGTCCTTTGATTACAAACTCGATGGGAGCGGAATCGGTCAATGAGGAGACGGGGTGAAATTCCACCCATTGGGATTCTTGCATCGTCATCATGTTGGGGGGCATGGCAAACAGATCCAGTTCCGTCTTGGAACAAGCGCAAGACTCTCGGTGCATCATTTTGTTCTGTTCTTTCTCAATAATCGAAAACGTCTAAGTCTCGAACGGTTCTTCTTTTCTTGGCCTTTCTAGCTTGAAGTCTGGTGAAAGGGTGTTTTCTTCGTCGTCGTCTCTTTCTGCCTTGTCCTTGCTGAATGCCTGACTCGGTAGCGTGCAGGGCATTTATAGGTGTTTCTCGTCGGCCTAAAATGTCTTTACCCGTTTGCAGCAAGACATTTTTGCCTGCCCTCATGAAGGCTTCTTTAGGGTTTTGTTTGTCGATGATGACATTTTGGAGACATTCTTTGCCTTGCGTCAGTGCCGCATCTTTCAAGGCGTGCAATCTGCGTGTCACCATCGGTTTCAACACCGGGGCCACCGAACGAAAGGCCGATTTTAACATGTCTCCTAAACCGTGTCCTCGCTGGATACATGACTTACGAGTCGTGAGAAAACCGTTTTCGAAAATGGAGTTTCACCGTGACTTTTCCTTTGGTGAATGGAATATTTTGTCCCAAATCTCCTTTTATAGTAATGTTGACCGTGTCCAAATACGACTTGCTGACAGGCAAATAGTGAGGATGGACAAATTCGCGGTGGACGTGGTAAGTGTTTCCACCTTCCTCGTCAGCGTTCGTGGCAGAATCCACTTTGAAAGGAATGACACGCAGTAACGGCACGGAGGTGTGTCCCACCACGTTGTACTCCACCACATCGGAGTACACAAACATCAAATTCAGTCCTTGGTTCAGTTCTACCGGGGAACGAAAATACTTGGCAAAAGAATCGTTGTCAGAAATAACTGGTAATTCGGGTTTTTGTTCTACTTTCTTCCTCAGCTCCATGTCACCGCCCAACATGTCAAACAATTCAGGACAAAATACAATGGACACGATTTTACTCGGCTCAAATTTCATCAAGAAGCGACGAGCTGCTTTGTGGTACTCCAGGGTGACCTTTTTTTGGGCAAGCTCCAACGCTTTCCCAAACACGGCATTAAACCTGGAGCTTATGGTGCTGACCAAATGTTGACCACTAAAATAATAGCCTGGGGGAATCAAAAACTGGTAGGTCCACGTTCGAGTTGTTTCATTATAATTTTTTGAGATCATATTTGACATTATTCAAGTGCTTTTGCACTTGCTGGTCATGAACTTCCACCGTAAAAAAATTTTGGTTGTTAAGGACATTGAGGACTTGGGTCGGGTGAATCATTTCTACTAAAGCCACTTCCCAATGGGCTTCGTGATCTAACGGGATGGCTTGAGGTAATTTAGCCGTGTAACAGCACAACGTGTTGTTGGGAAACACCTCCATGGAACTGTCACTGGGTAAGGTTAAGTAAAATTGGTTTTCGTGACTCATAATTCCAGAGTTCTGTGGTTGTCCGAGGGGTTACTGGACGTCAGAGGCGTGTCTCCGCCCAAAATGGGGTTCTGGTTGTGGTTGTTGTTGTTGGAGTGGTGACTGACACTGGCACTGGACACAAGGTTCCCGTTGGAAGAGAATTTCAGGGAGGGATTGGGAAGCAGGTAACCGATGCAACTGCTCAATAAAATGGTCCACAATTGTTTGTCTCCTTGTTGCAAACTCAAATTGGCGATGACTGCCCCGATGACACAATACACCACGAAGATTTGGCAGAAAAAGACGATTTGCGTTTTAGGCACACGTTCTCCACACCACACCCACAAGGGTTGTTTTTGTAAATCTTGCACAGAAGAACTAGGTGAAGGAGGAGTGGTCGACGTAGCTGCGTCTGCTGTGTGAAAGGGCATGATAGTCACTTCTTTTTATAGTCGATGACTTGCGAAGCGTCGATCCAAGAATCAAAACTGGGTGGATATCCTTTCCAACTTACTTTGACTTCTTTGACACGTCGTTTGCCCACTTTACGGGTTCTGCGTTCGAGAATGCTTTCGATGTCGTACACGTCGTCTTCTTTTTTGGTGACACGTTGTAACTCGGGTAAATAAAACGTTCCTTTGAGCACTTCTCCGTTCATGTCTTCCAATTTATAGATGGCAGGATGACGGCCATGCACTCGTCCAGTGACGCGAAACAATTCGGTCGTCCAGTTAGGTAAGTAACCTTTGTCGAAAGTGCGTTTGGTTTTGTCAACGCGCACCCAATCTACTACGGCCAACACTCCACTTTTCTTGGGGACAGCCCTCGTCGGGGACGTACCAAACAGACGCTCGAACACCAACACTTCGTTCTCGGGAGTCACGTCTTGCGGGGCACGTCCGATGCTTCGATGGTAAGATTGGTTGTACGCTTGCTCCAGGTGCGGTAAGATGTTGATGTACTTCAGAGTGTGGTGATGCGTAAAATATTTCCACATGCGTTCTTTCAAAGTGCGTTGAAAACGTTCCACGATGCTGGCTTTGGTTTCGGGATTCTCGGTGGTAAAAAAATGAATGTCCCGTTTCTTTAATTCTTTTTGGAAAGCTTGGTTCAGAAATTCGGTGCCTTTGTCCGTTTGCCATCGAAGAGGGTGACGACCGCTTTGTTTCAACACCCGTTGCAGGGCTCGCACTAACTCGCTGCTCGATTTGGAAGTCAAGGGCACGACCCAGGCAAATTTGGAAAAGACGTCGATGACACAAAACAAATATTTGTAGCCACGATTGTAGCTGGCCAATTGAGAGACATCGGCTAAATCGGCTTTGCCATTGATGATCGATCCCTTCCACTCGGGTGCGACTTCTGGTAAACTTGCGTCGAATGGGTTTGTGTAAAGTGTAGGTAGCTTGTTCTTGTAACCATCGTTGCACTTGAGGTAAACGGAGACTTTTTAGTCGAGTTTTGGCAGCACGACACAATTTTTGAACTCCTGCGTAACCTGCAGGATGAGAGGGATCGTAGTAAACGCTAGCTAAGACTTTTTCCATTTTTTTTTGTGTTTGTGTGTTAATAAGACACCCACTCTTGGAGGATGCTACTCTTTTTCTCTTGGGGTACTTTCTTGGATTGCAATGCTTTGTGTGTGCTACCGGCAATAGGTGTTGAAGAGGAGGATGTCTGAGCGGGGGATATCGGTTCTTGTTTCACTTCTGTCTTCACTTCTGTCTTCACTTTCTTTTTCTCTTGTGATGAAGAAGGGGTGGCCATCATCTTTTTAATCCATCCAATTCTGGAGGTAGGTGGTGTTGTTAACTTGCGTACTTTTTCTGGTGGAGTTTGAAACCCTTCTTCTTCTTCTTTTCCTTTTTCTGTCTTGGTCACTGGTACTGGTGGTACTGGTACTGGTACTGGTGATGGTGCTGGACTTTTCATCAAGGTCTTAAAATCTTTCAGAGTGGGTAGAGCTGTTTCGTCTAAAGCTTTCTGGTGAAAGAGTTGCAGTTGTTGCAAGAGTTGACCGTACTTTTGCGATTTTTCTGTTTCGGACAAATCTTGGCGATCCATCAAGGACTGCAATTCGTGTTGTAACTGGGACATCTCGCTCAAATTGGGATTGGGAGGTAAATGCGGGGTGCGTTGTTCTTGCCACCGATGGTATTCCATCCATCGTTTGTAAGGCACTAAAGCTAGTTTTCGTCCTTCCATGGGGTTGTCAGGGGTCGATTCTGAGATCTTGGGACTTCCGAGGGTCTTTTTATCTTGCTCCCACCAGTCCTCCCAACATGGTTCCCAAGACTCCTTTCAGTATGGGGCCTAACAAGAGAGGCAAAATGCCTCCACGTTGGACCAGCATCTTCTTTTTTTGACGAATGGGAATTTTCTTTTGAACCATTTGGCGAAGAACGTGACGATGTTTGCCTAAGCATTGTTTCTGGTGTTTGGACAAAGGGATCGTGCCTTTCAAAACGTTCAAACAACATTCGCACACGGTATCGATGACCTCTTTGGATGTCGTTTGAATGAGTTTTTTTCGTAGGGGTGGAGAAGCTTTGGACAGGACAGATAACATGTCCCCATGTTTGGCTAAACGTGGTGGTAGTCCTTTCCTTTTCTTTCCTTGGGGTTTTCTGGAGGGTGACATCTTTGAGTCTTCAGGAGCACCAAAAAAAACACGGATACCCTACTTGGTCACAGGCCTTTTTTATACTGGAACGCGTCGCCACTGAATGTCTTTACGTCGTATCAGTTTGAGGACAGGCATGACACGTCTTGCAGGGGTACGTAACGGACTAAATCGAGCCAGTTCTTGCTTGGACAAATCCAGTAAACTTTGTAACATGCCCGATCTTTCTTGGACTTTGATTTTGGGAGAAGGTACTTTGTGAGCAGCAGCCACTGCCACTAAATTGGAAGGTCCTGCCACTGGGGAAGTTCTTTTGGGGGTCATCAACGGAGAAGTTCTTGGTGTGATCAACGTCTCCAAGTACTCTTCAGTTCTGGGTGTCATTAACGGAGAAGTGGATAAACGTGAGGCTGCCGGAGACGCAGTCACCGCTGTGACAGGTCGTGGTTTGCGAGTGTAAGGTTGCGTCCTGGCCGAAGTGCCTCTCTTGCGACTAGTTTTCTTCTGTGAACTTTTCTTTTTCTGGGGACTTTTTTTCTGTTTCTTTTTATGGGGCTTCTTTTCTTTTTCCGGGGTGGTGTCTGGTAAGAGGAGGGTGCTGCCACTGGAGAAGTTCTCCTTGGGGACCTGGTCTTTTTCTTCTTGGGGCTTCGTTGGACTTTCTTCTTGGGGAGAAGTTTGGGGGCATTAGGATCCCATCTTAAGAGAGAGCGAATGATGACCCCTCCTAGAGTACCGCTCCCTCCAGGTTTCAAAATGATTTGTTTTTTGGTTTGAGTGTCGATGCGGGGATCGGCCAGTTGGACCAAAGCGACTTTGTTTCGATCGAAAAAGCGTTTGGTTTCATGAGGAATCTGAATGATTCCTTGGAGTATTTGACGTGCCGTGACCGTGAACCATCGTAAGACTTCTTTGAGACTAGCTTCTAAGACACGAGCTCGTGTTTGTGGATTTTTTTCTCGACTGATGCCATACAAGGCACGAATCAATTTGACGGGAAGATGCGACTGAAGGGACGTCATGTTCACACTGTGTGAGACAGACGAAAAAAGGTCTGAGGTTTTTATAGATTTTTTATGGGGAGTGAAATGAAGTCGAGGACGGAGACGTGTACAGGACAGGCCCTCCGTCTTGGCACCAGTGGTGAAACAAGTGGGTACGAAATCGCAAATCCTCGGGAGTCGTAGGTTTCAAATCGACGAGTAAATAGGTGTGTGGCGCTTGAGTGGCATCGTCGTATGCCTGAGTCAGCCAAGGCGTTCCTAACTGTTTGGCTAAGACTTGCACTTGCGATTTATCTCGAGGGCTTTTAAACAAGACCACGTAATGCGCATTGAGACTAATGGTGCGATGGGCTTTACTTTGTTGAAACAAATTTTGGGTGATGTAAACGACACTGGCATTACGGTGATGCCCTTTGCGCGTGAACCACAGTTTAATTTCTTCTTCGTCTTCTCCTAACATGTCGTCGAAAATGACCAAATGGGTTTGACGGGAGTCAGAGACGATGCCGTCGTCTTCTTTAGGAATGCCTTCCACAAACACGATGGAATCGCCTTGACTTTCTCGCAAGAGGCTGTACGCCGATTGCCACTCTTTGTAACACCACACGATCCGTTGAGGTGGTCGATCGATCAAATGATGTTTATGTTCGATCAAACGTTTGACGAATTCGGTTTTGCCTGAACCGCTAGGTCCAGCAATGAGCATGTTAAAGGGATGGCGAGGATACAAAGCCTCCCAACTGGCACGATCTAAGTGTTCGTCGATGACTTTGACAATAGAGGAAGAGGGAGCAGAGACAGCAGAGGTAGCCATTGTGTGAGAAATGTCACTTGTGACATGAAAACAGACAAGACAAGAGTTTATATACTTTTTCAGAACACGTTTATTAAATGTTTTTTTTCAAACATGAATACGAAAGACAAAAATACATAAAAGCCAAAGGCTTAAGTACAAGAATAAAAGGTACATGATAACCATTAACGTGGAATAAACACAAGTGTCTGTACAACAACATGTTTTGGGTAATGTTCTAACCAGTTCTATAGTAGGGGGTAAGGTCACACAAGTGTCCTCCCGAAAGGGTCTTTCAGGCCTGCCCACGACAGTCCCGTCCTGGGTGTCGGGTTCTTCTGGCACCGTCACTAACACGGGTTGAAAAGTAACTTTTTTCCTTGAACAACTCTCGTGCATACTGGGCCACTTCTTGGGTCCAAGCCTCAAAACCCCATTCTTTCCAGGCATGGACATCTGTCCACTGGGGATGTAAGTCACAAGCTACACACACATCGTCATACACGTCTTGGGTAGCTAAAAGTTGACGAATCTTTTTTTCCTGTTGAGGTCGAGAAGTATCCAGATGAAAACGCAAGGCTTTGAGCAAAAGGAGTTTTTCGTGACCATTTAAGGCCATTGAGGTGGTAAGTACTGATCGTAAAGAGTCCACAAAGAATCGGCTGGTAAACGAAATCCCAGAAAACAAGTCACTAAGACACACACCACTTGTCGACCCAAATTGAATGGATACAGTTCTTGTAATAATCGATGGTAATGATCCACGGTTTGAATATGGTCATTGAGTTCCTTCCACGGAATCTGTTCAATAATATGTGACATAATCCGTGGCATGGCAACTTGATTTTATAGTGTCTTTGTTTCGGAAGCAATAAAGGTAATTTCTAACTAAACATGTTCGTTCTCCAGTAGGGAATTTAAATGTTATATACTGTAACTGAAACGTCAGAGTTTGTCTAGATGTTTCGTCTTTTTCTAAGCAGATTCCATGTAACAAATGTTGGTAATCCTTTAACTCGTCTTCCTCAATACGTTGCAGTAAGTGAATCTCGAAGTAACCAAAATTACGAACGTCTAGTCCATCATCATCCCCAAACTGAAAGTGTTCAACAAGGTCTGACCAGTGAAAAAATTTCTGACGAATCAGTCCTCTTATACCATTCAGGTACCAGTGGTTAAAGATCTGGTGACGTAACGGATGCAATTGTTCTTTACGTTTCACTTGTATTTTCACCAGTTCTCGGTAAATCCTTTCTCTCAACTCCTCAGGCAAGCCCAAAATGTTCTCTTGTAAAGTATCCATAAGTATATACACTGTTTTTGGAATCGTTGGGTGGTGGCCAATAGCCTCGTTTAACTTTGTGCCTGATGTAATATCCACTCATAATCAGTCTTCTTGTACTTTGGAACAGAGCATAATTTAAAAACGGATGAATCACTTTGAGTTTGCGTTTCACTTGTATTTTGATCAGTTCTCGGTAAATGCGTTCTCTCAACTCTACAGGCAAAGCACGAATGTTCTCTAGCAAAGTATCCATGAATAGGTCATACTAAATCCTCTTTGGTCTGACACAAGAAATGTACTCTTTGCACAAACATGGTTTTACTTCAGTGTCGAATTTAAATCGTTTAGTCACTAATTTGCACATTACAATTCGTTCAGAAGTTTCCTCTTTCACTAAGTTGACATTGTGTTCAAGATGTTGGTAATTCGTTAACTCTTCCTCTGGAATTCGATGCAGTAAGTTTACAATGATGTAGGTAGAATCGTCCATAACAAACCAATCCTTTTTAAAACTAGAGGATCGTTGATCAATGTCTGTCCGATGGAACACTTTCAATTGAATCAATCCTTGTATAGCCTTCAGGTACCAGTGGTTCAAACACCGGTGACGTAACGGATACAATTGTTCTTTACGTTTCATTTGTATTTTGACCAGCTCTCGGTAAATGCGTTCTCTCAACTCCACAGGCAAAGCACAATGTTCTCTTGTAAAGTATCCATGAAAAGATTATGCTAAGTTACTTCAATGCCTCGGTCCCACTAAGGGTAAGTAATGACAATTCGGTGACCATCAAGCATGTTCTACGTAGGCCGAATCTTGCGGTTCCCAGTGGTGAAGTGACACACCGCAACTGAAGCACTTGAGTTTATCTCATTCGCCCAAGTAGAAAAATCCGGCTCTGGCTAATTCTTCGGGGGTCGGTCCTCCCAGATAGTTTGGCCATTTTCCTTTGAACGATTGAAGACGATTTTCAAATTCACAGTATTCCGACAAACGCACAGGAAACGAATATTCGTCTTTCACAAGTTCGTTTCGATGAGGGTTGGGTGACATGAACAGGAGTTTGCTCAGGGCTGGATGACATCCGTAGGGAGGTAAACGTGAATGTGAACATTCCCCTTTAAACCCAGGAAAGTGTCCAAGAGGACGAGCGGCATCACTTTCGCATCCCTCAGGTTTGACACGCACAGCATCCCTTTCCATGATAGGGGTAGTGACACTAAAGTTCCCATGATGCTTTACGGCATCGCTCAGGTCACAACGTACAGCATCGTACCCATCGCAAGGCTCACAATCGCATTCCACTTCCGAAGCCTCACACTTGAATTGTGCCTTTCTAAACAAGTTGTTCTGTGTTTCTCTGAAAGTATTCATCTTGTTCGCTCGGTCTTGGTAGTCACAATGAACTATCGATCTTGACCATAGCCCCATTTTTATACTAGTCGCAATGCAGTCTCCAGCTTGTACATCTTTCCTTTTTTATGTTTTTTATGTCTTGTTATGGAAGGTACCGTCTCTAAGGTACCGTCAACATTGTACCGTAGTGTGATGGGTGGAAAGGTCATAGAAAGGTAAGGGCAGTGCGGAGACCATCGAGTATGTTCCAGAATAGCTGAATCTTTATAGATACATAGATCCATTCGTAACTTCAGTCTGAAAGCGAAACACTGTACCTCGTATCCCAATCCTGACTCAGGTCCCAAGTAGACAAAACCTGTTCTAGCTAAAACATGCGAAGAAGGTAATCCTTCCCTATCCGTAGGCCATTTCTGAAACGTGTCCAATCGACGGTCACAATCACAATAGTCAGGTAAGAAGACTGGAAAATGGTAGGGTTTGAACTTGGAGTTCTCATCGGGTTTCTCACTCGATTCTTGCTGTGGCGAAGTCATCTTTCTGGTGGGTGACTATCCTCTTACAACCAATGTTTTATACCAACGTGTCCATACGGTAAGGTGAAATGATTGGGAAGTGGAACTCGCTTCTGGTACACGATTTGATAGACTTTTTCCAAGGGCCGACTTACGATGTGATGAGTGGGTAAGCGTACAATCTTGTTCGGTTGATAGGTGGTCACTTTAAAGTTTCCATCCTCTCCCGATTGCAAGGCTTCTTTCAATACCCCAAAATTGACCACTCGACTGGTACGATAATTCAGAGTCAGTCCTTTCACTTTGCACGTCGTGTGCACTTCTCCTTGTTTGTCCCGGTATTCGTAGCCGTAATTTTTGGGGCCGGCACTAACGAAACTTAGAATCTTGTCGTCGGGATGCTCGTCTGTCCAGGCTCCTAAACGGTCTCCTTCGATGTCAGGGTGCTGTTGACTCGGGTGATGGATGTAAATGCAACTGTCCGTGTCAAAGTACAGGATGCGTTCTCCTAACAGTTCTAAAGCTTCGTACAATTTTAAGCGAGCATGAGCTGTCACGTAAGCCACAATGATGACATTTCCAAAAGGGTCGTCTTGTACAAAGTCCAGATCTTCTTCGTAATTGACCAAGATTAAATTCTCTCGAACGACGTCCACGTGTTTCATGTATTTGGTTTTGTCTTGAATCATCTGGAAGTAGCGGGAAGGTTCTGTCAAATATTCCGTCTTGGGTAAACACGGTCGTTGTGCCATTTTACCCCACAAGCAATTTAACATCACTTTGGCAAACGATCGCCTGCCTTCGTTTTTCTCGATGTGGTATAAAGTGATGACTTCTTGTTCATAGTATTTCTCTTTGAATTGTATTTGGTCTTCGGGAGTGTGACACCAGGACGGATAGCCGCTGGCTTCTTGCTTCAGGTTCAAAAAGGCATCCACGTAGTCTGCGAAAATGCCTTTCTGACTGGGATCACCCTTGTGATATTGTTGTGTCTTGGGAAAGTGGCAAATTTCGTACACTTCTAACAGTTGGTATCCCATGTCCAGAGCTTTGAACAATTCTACGCTGACCCAGGTTCCCGTCAAGGCACGTTCTTCCTGGCTGTGATGGCAAGGCTGGTCTTGGTTGCACGTTTCGGCACAAGCACGGCACAATGGAAACATCAGTTTGCCTTGACAATGGTGAGGTAAGACGGGATGGTACAAGTCCGTGGGAGGCAAAACTTTACACTTGATCAAGCCTTTGTATTGTCGAATGTTTTTCAGGTCGATGTGTTCCGTCAGCAATTGTGGGTGCCCTACGGGAAAGCGACAATATTTGCACACGTAGGGATACAGCGAACACACGTCCAAGTATTTGATTTCTTCTCCTTTCTCTTCGTCGGCTTGGTACAGCAAACAGGTGGCATTGGTCCTTCCTCCGTACAAACTATCCCTCGGGTTCAGCGGGTCCATGAACTGGAAACTTTCCACGAGGCGTTTAAACTCGGGATCGGTTTTCATTCGGTGATCGTACTCGTGTTCCCACATTTCCACCACTTGGTATCCTTGCTGTTCTAACTTTAGGCGACGCTGACAAATGTCCTGGTACAAGTCTTCCATGGTTCGTTGTAAAAACTGATTTTTAGTGCTACGGTCAGGGTAACAGACGGGACATCCGTGAAATAAGCAACCGTTAAACTCGTACACGATCTTGGGGTTTTCTAAGTCCCATCCATCGACCGAATACGTTCCGATGGTCTTTTCACCCCCTCCGTTGCGGGCATGCTGAATCCACTTGTCTTCCTTGTCGCACAAGTAATGTAACCAACGTAGGGCTTTGACCGAGTATTGACGTTTGACAAAGTGGGTCGTTTGAGGACTGATGACAGCCACGGTGTTTTTCAGGCATGAATCGTTGTCGATACACTAAGGAACACGCTTTGGCAATGGTGCAAGCTTCTTTCAAAGGATCGACCCCTCCGTGTTCCATGAACAGTTCTCGAAATTTTCCACAGCAACGCCGTAAAATGTCCACGTCTGAACGACAATACTTTAGCATTTCTTCCTGAAAGTCGAAAGGGTCCGAGGCGTCAGCCTGGTACCAAGCATAGAAAGCTTCTCGTTGTTCGGTACGCATGTTGTCGGGGTCGTAATAGTGAGCCTCGGGTAAATGGGGTAGAACAGCGTGTTGATTGGCTTCGGTATTGAAAAAGTGTGGAAAGTACCCTTTAGCCATTTCTGTCATTCCAAACGTGTTAGGCATTCGACTCAAAGGCATGGCCAAATAGCTCATCGAATCTTTAAACTGTACTTGTCCCACTTGCATGAAAATGATTTTGGCTCCGTTCAAAGTCACTTTAGGACGCTCGATGCCTTGTTCCGTATAGTATCTGAGAAGAAACTGTCCATCGTATCCGGAAAAATTGTGAGCCATCACCGTGGCATGACGATGACAATCTCCGTAACGTTCGATGTCCTCTTGGCTCCACGTCTTGTCGATGGGGTCTAAGACCCATCGAGCGAAATCGGCTAACGTGTTCGGTCCCCGAAAGATTTTTTCACGCCCTCCAGGAATCTTGCTGCAGTGAGGACAATGACTGAAGATAGGTTCTTGAATGTACTTCTCGCACGCTCGATGAGCCACGCAGAAATTAGGGATGTGAATGCCGGTCTCTTGCATGCATTCGAAATCGAAAAAGATGAAATTGCCTTTCTTCTTGTGACCGTCCTCTTTCTCTGGTGGGGGTTGGTATTTTTGCACGTAGCATTGGTGTTCCAAGTCCACGATGTGGTGACAAATGTGACATTTTTTCTTTCCTCGACATACGTGTGCCTTGGCATTATTAGTAAGTATGCCTTGTCCACAGGTAGGGCACAATTTCAGGAGTTGACAAGCACATTTCTGCTGTGAACCTTGTGTTTTCAAATGTTGTTGGTAACAGGTAGGGCTGACAAACGTGCGCAGACAAGTTGAACAAGGCACTGGTTCTTCGCTCAGACAGGGTGGAGAGGCCAAACATCCTGAACATTTCATTCCACAATGCTTGTGTTGCTCTCGATTATTATAACCATAATCACATTTCTCACAATAATAACCGTATCCCAGGAATCCGGTGATGGTAGTAATGGTATCGAAATGGTCATCGTGATAATAAACATGAATGTATTTTCCGTCCTTAAAATCTTCGCCTCGAAACAACAGAGGCCCGCGCATTTCTTGAGGGTGCACTTTCAAGGTGCAGCGTGGAGCTAGGACATCTTGCAATTTTTGCATCTCAGGAATGCCACAGGGTGTGTCTTTGGACAGGCCAGCTTGTTGCAACAGGAGTTCTGCTTCGTTTCGTTGTTTGGCTCGATAGGAACGTTGAATAGTGTTCCAGGTTCTTTTCCATTATACCGTGTCGTTCTTGTTGGCATAGGTTCGTCCCATCACGATGGCACGGGCTAAACACATCTGGTCATGAGGATTGTGAATTTGGACAAGGCTACGCTTAATGCTGCGAAGCTCGTTCACCAATAACATCTTTTTGCGTCCGGTCCCTTGAGGAGGAGAGACGTGGGTCATGTCCAATGTGGCTTTTCCATCGGTGATGTCAAACCGGTCATTAGATTGTTGCACGTGCTGAATCTTGTCCATGACTTTGGAAGCGGTCAATTCTGCAGGGGTGCTAAACTCGATCCAAACAGGGGATTTCAAACTGTCGTGTTGTATGGAAAGTCTCAAGCGATCGTCTTCTTTGGGTTGACATTGTCGCTTGAGTGCAGTGAGCAGAGAATCCCACACCCCAGTGAGAAACACTTCTGCTTTCTCTAACGGCACTTCAACCTTGAAATCTTTAAACTTCACCGTGTATTTGTAAGCCGTGGTTCTAAATTTTCTAGAGGAGCGCTTTTCCGTCTCTCGAATGGAATAGTATTTTTCAGGGTTGACTAAGGGTGGTGAACTTGGTTTAGAGGTTTCAAATTCTGGTTCACTCATGTCCTCTTCAAAATCACTGGCATGAATTTGTGCCAAGATTTCAGCCCTGGTACGAGGTGATAGATCACGTTTCTGCCTCTTACTTTCTTCTTCTTCTTCTTTCTTCTCGAATGAATGGGATCGTTTCATCTTGAGTGCAAAACGTCAAATGACTCAAGTTCAAACACCATAGACTAATTTATAGTCATGGCAGACCAGCGTATATAAAAGGGTGTGTGTCTTGTCCTTTCACTATTCATTTCACTCTCAAGCCGAGCACAACGATGGAAGAGACTAACCAAATCGAACGTTTCGTCAGAGCTTTGCGAGGGGTCATTAGAAAATTCTCTTCAGACCAGCCTACGGACTACTCTCCTTCCTTTCGAGATAAAAGTCAAGATACTTGCTATATCTGTAAGAAGAAAGGGCATTGGTCTTCAGAGTGTCCAGACCGTCAAAAAGGAAAAAAAACAGGGGCTAAAAAAGACAAAAGTAAAGATACCTGTTATTATTGTAAAGAAAAAGGACATTGGTCTCCAGATTGCCCAAAAAAGAAACAAGAGGAGTCAGAAGAAAAGAGGAATTCTTCAGAAGAAGAGAGGGATTCTTCAGAGGAAGAGAGGGATTCTTCTGAGAAAGAAAGAAGACAGGTGAAGAAAAAGAAACAAGAGAAGAAAAGAAGAAGGGAAGAAAGTGAGGAGGAAGAAGAAGAAGAAGAAGAAGAGGAAAAGAGTGTGACGGTGAAAAAATTCAAAAAACAGAGAGACTAAACAAGGAGACAGAAGAAGTCAATGAACTTTTAATTAAAGTGTTATGTTGTGAATTGTGAATTGGATTGTAACAATGGAGAAAAGAATAAATTAATGATACAAGGTAAGTGTCTTTGAGTTTTGATTCTAAAGTAAGAAGCTACACTCAGGCACTCATACAAAGACACGTACTATAAAGCTAAAATGGGTGGGTTTTTTTTGAGTTATTGGCAAATTGAAATTGTATTTCTTTTCGAGAAATGTGTGTGGCCCTGAAAAGGGCCTTTTTATTTTGGTGTAGGGGTGAGTTAAGCAATCAACTTTAACTGCCTTAAGCCTTTGCCACGGCCAAGGCCTACTTCTGGACTGCGTAATGTTGATGATGATTGGGTTGAAATCACTAAGGGTGGTACGGTAGGCTTAGTCACAGGGTTAACGTGTTTAGCTCGGGAAGGTCGTATTCTCTTCGGTCGTAATAAAGAAGTCTGATACATTTGTTTCAGACTTCTTAACTCCACTAAAATGTCCAACAGTACCGTGACCGTTTGATTTTCACCCTCTTGTTTCTTTGCTGCTACTTCTTGCTGTTGTTGCTGTTGTTTTTTTTTCTTACCTCTTCTTCTTGCTGCTGTTGCTGTAGGAGAAAAGCTTGTTCCGCTTCCTTTTTTCGTTGTATAAATTTCTCCAATTCTTCTTTCTGTCTCTGTCTAAAATTCTCCTCTTGCGGTAATGAAGAAGGTAACGAAGGTTCCGGAACAAATTCTTGCGAGGTAAGAAAATCCACAAAATCCCAATTCACCTCTTCTGAAAGTAAGTCCGGGTTCCCTTGAGCAGTTTCCCCTGCTGATGCACCCCAATGGATCGTTTTCTGAGTTTCCGTCATGTTGAATCACTGTCGCATAGATTGACTGCACACAAGCGCTAGCAAATCTATATAGACTACGTGACGTCACAGACTGCTCTCTTCGGATTGGATGCGGGCTGGCTGAATTTTGTAACGGGTGTTCGGATTGGTGAATGAACTCAATCCGTTTCAATCCTACCTCTACCTATAAATAAGCGCAGTTCACTGCATTGATTCACCTGTTCTCGTCGCTTCAAGATGTGGACCGATGTGCAATCTTCTACGCTTGTGTCTTCCATGATGTTCAGGACGGACATGCTCATGTATGTCAGATCCAAGTGGACCGTTGTCCACAGGACAAACACCAGTCTGTGGATACGTAGGATCTACGTCGAAAGACAAGGATGCCTCAAAAGAGTGCTGATTTACGGGCCAACAGTGAGACGCAGCCTAAGGACAAGAAGAAGACCAATGCGGTGCCCTTTATGTTAATGGAAACATTAACATAAACCCAAAGGCCCTTTTCAGGGCCAGCTATATTTCTCGAAAAGAGAATGACTTTTCAATTGCCTACCCCTTTTTTTTAAAAAAAATTTAAAAAAAAAAAAATCCCCTTGTCCCTAAACAAACCCAAACTCTATTCCCCATGTTAAATTCCCCTTGTACGTATATTGACCCACGATTTTTCACCATGTTAATTTCCCTTGTACGTGTATTGACCGACGATTTTTCGCCATGTTAAATTTCCATTGTGCGTATGTTGACCCAGGGGGGTCTGTAATGCTAATTTCCATTGTACGTATAGTATCCCACTTCACTACTAACGTAGCTTCCGTGTGAAACTTTCTTATTTTCAAGTGATTAACTGTAACAGGTAATTAGTAAGTCCCATCCGATCTCACACAGAATATGAATTGTAATTAATTAATTCTGTTTCATATGGGTTTTCTTTGGCTTATTTTTAATTGCAGCATCGGAACTGCTTGGCCTCAAAGTTGAAGATTTAATTGAGGCGCTTGTTTCCACAAAAATGGCTATACAAGGTAATGACTTAAGAAGTTAATGGGAGCCATAGGGGGTCGATGGGATTTCCATGCAAAAAGGTGAATATAGATATAGGGTCAAGAAAATGCATACGGTCAAAACATGTATAGGGTCATGGGGAATTTTACATGTTGGGATATAATAGGGTCAATAGGAATCGAACAAGGGTTACGTCAAGGTGCTGGACACTATTAAAAAAATGGCAAGATTTTTGAAAGTGGCTGACATCAATGAACAGTGAATTAGTAACGGTGACTTGACCTCAATACTCGCTACTGTAGGTTCGTAGTTGAAACGGATTGATACAAAAGAGATTTATAGGGACAATCAAAACATACATACACATGCACACACACATAACACATTATCTTAGCTTAGAGAAACAGATACAAATTTTTTTAAAAAAACAAGCTATCCATCCATCCACATAAATACTCTCACACGCTAACTATACCATCCAATACCCATACAGACACGATCCCAAATATCATGCGTTAGCATCGAATGTAAAAGAAGGAGATGAAATGTCAAAATATATACTATTTCTTACACCACCAAAAATATTTATCCATCAGACCACTATACATTCCAACATCCCAATACCATTCAACATCCCTTGTGCACATACAGACACGCACAGACACATGCACACACATTATACAAATTACCCTTAACCCATCATTCGTTGATGTCAGTGTCCACGTGTGTGAGTAATTATCCAAAGTTTAACAAATCGAGACATAACAATGATGGATGAACAGTCCGACAATTATTGTCCCACTTGCACGCCTAAAGCGTGTACATGAAAGAAAATATCCCTTCCATTTCATTTCTAACTAAAACATGACCTTGAGGGATACAGAGAAGTAAAATAGTGATATTCGTACAATGACAATAAAAACAAAACAGACCATCCTTATTATAAACAATCAAGACCAAGCGACACTTATGCTTTATTTCGGATATTTTCTCTCCTTTTAGAAGTTACAATTAAATTTCGCAACACACCACTAAAAGTGCATTTGCTTCTTCTTTCATTCTCTATTTTTATCATTTTTTGAATTTCTTAACTGCTAGGGTTTTTCCTCTTCTTGACTTTCTTCTTCGCGTCTTCTGTTTCTAATCGTTCTGGACTAGTATTAGTTTTTCTTTATTTTTGGAAGGATCTTCTTCATTTGCGAAGTCCACCCCTCCTCTTGTTTCTTTGATCGGTTCTCTCTTTTTCTTAGGACAGTCTGAAGACCAAAGTCCTTTCTTTTGACAACGATAACTGGTGACCTTTGTCGCTCATTACTCCTGTCTCGATTTGACGTAGACATTCAGTCGGCCACTGTCATTTATCTTGTCATATTTAGCAAGCATCACGACTTTTGTCTCGAGAGAAGTAAACATTTCTAATGAGTCTCTCTTAACTCCTGACCGCAAAAGCGGTCTCTTTAACACACACACTCACACACACACACATATAGGTAGGTATATATATATATATATATATATATATATATATATATATATATATATATATATATATATATATATATACACACCTTGGAAGCATGAGAGAAAGAAGATGAAACCAAATACTTGGACGTGTGTTCGCTGTATCCTTACGTGTGCAGATATTGTCGCTTTCCCGCAGGGTACCCGTGATTGCTGACAAAACACATCGACTTGGACAACATTCGACAAGGTTTGATCAAGTGCAAAGTCTTGCCTCACACGGGCTTGTACCATCCCGTTTTATCTCACCATTGCCAAAGAAAACTGATGTTTCTCTTGTGCCGTATTGTGCCGAAACGTGCAAGCAAGACCGGCAAGATTAGCACACTCAGAAAGAACGCGCCTTGACGGGAACGTGGGTCAGCGTGGAATTGTTTAAAGCTCTAGACATGAGATACCAACTGTTAGAAGTGAACAAAAGTTACCACTTTCCCAAGACAGAACAGTACCACAAGGGCGACGAGACTCAGAAAAAAGAACCAGTCACCGAAGACAACCACTTCCTTTAGGACAGGACTGTCATGGACATTCCCCAAAGACCATTCCGTTTATATTCCATTTTGATCGTTTTGATGTGTTTGTTATTGCTTACTTAACGATCTGGCTTTTATGTATTTTTGTCTTTCGTGTTGTTCGATTTTAACTTGCAATAAACGTGTCCTGGAAAAGTATAAAAACTCTTGTCTTTTTTGTCTTCGTGTCAAAAGTGACATTTCTTTCACTATAGCTAGCTATGCTGCCTATGCCCCTTCGTCCTCCACTTTCAAAGTCATTGACGAACACTTATATCGTGAAAGTTGGGAGGCTTTGTATCTTCGACGTCCCCTTAGCATGTTAATTGCTGAACCTGGTGGTTCAGGCAAAAACGAATTTGTCAAACGGATCGTGTCGTGTTACAAAGAGTGGCAATCAGCGTACATCCTCTTGCGATAACGTCAAGGCGATTCCATCATGTTTGTTGAAGGTATTTCTAGCGAAGACGACGTAATCGTGTTCGACCCCCGTCAAACCCATCTGGTAATTTTCGACGATATGTTACGAGAAGACGAAGAAGAAATTAAACTGGTTTACGCGCAATGGCCGTCATCGTAATACCAGTGTAATTTATATTACTCAAATTTTGTTTCAACAAAGTAAAGCCCATCGCACCATTGGTTTCAATGCTCATTACGTGGTCTTGTTTAGAAGCCCTAGAAATAAATCGCAAGTGCAAGTCTTAGACAAACAGTTGGGAACGTCGTGGCTGACTCATGCGTACGATGATGACACACAAACTCTGCACGCTTATCTACTCGGCGATTTAAAATCAACCACACCCGATTATTTGCGATTTCTGACCCATTTGGTTTACCACTTGTGTCAAAACGGAGGGCCTGTCCTGTATATGTCCCACTCGTCGAATTAACAAAAAATCTATAAAACCCTCGGACATTTTGGGTCTGTCTAACACAGCGTTAACATGACGTCCCTTCAGTCTCATCTTCGCGTCAAATTGATTCGTGCCTTGTACGGCGTCATTCGTGAAACAATCCATAAATACGTGCTCGTGTCTTGTAAGTCAGTCTCAAGGAAATCTTACGATGGTTTACGGTGACATCACGTCAATTACTGCATGGCATCATTTACATTTTGATCAAACCAAACGCTTTTTTGACAGAAACAGAGTAACTTTGACGCAACTGGCAGTTCCCCGCATCGACAATCAAACCAAACGCAAATCATTTTGAAACCCTTAGGGAGCTGTTCTCATGGACGTGTCATCATTCGCTCCCTCTTAAAATGGAATCCTAATGCCCCCATTGTCCTCCCCAAGACGAAAACCATTCCCAAAAATGCCAAAGGAAGCCCAAAGAAGAAAAAGAGTAACAATGTCAAGACCAGGTCAGAGCACCAGAAAAAATCCCACAAAACAAGAAAAAGAAGTGTCTCCAGAAAAAGAAACGCCCTCAGAAAACGGCTTCTACCCACAAGAGAGATACTTCGACTTGGAAGCAACCTTACATTTGCAAACCACGAGATTCAGCGATGGTGGCATGTATCCAGTACCTTCAGGTTCTCCCACTTCTCCGTTGTTGGTGATGCCTGCCAAATCCAATTTAGCACCTTTTCTTCCTCAGATGAAACAATATAAAGCCACGTCTCCAAAAAATTCTCCTCCAGCGGTGACACCGTCCTCCTCTTTAGCTGCAGTGGCAGCTGCTCACAAAGTACCTGCTCCCAAAATCAAAGTCCAGGAGATATCGGGTATGCTGCAGAGGTTACTGGATTTTCCAAGCAAGAACTGTCCCACAAACCCCATCCACGTCGTGTGATGCCTGTCATAAGTTGATACATTTTAAAGACAATCAGTGGCGACGCGTTCCAGTATATTAAAGAATTGAGGCAAAGAATGGGAATCAGTGTTTTTGTGACACAGAAGACCAAAAGATGTCACCCCCCATACAAATTCCTCTTCTAGACCCAAAGGAAAGAAAAGGAAAAGACTGCATCCTCGTTTAGTCAAACATGGGGACATGTTGTCCATCCTGTCCAAATTTTCTACACCCATGCGAAGAAACCTCATTCAGACTGTTTTCAAAGATGTCATCGATACCGTGTGCGAATATTGTTTGAACGTTTTGAAAGGCATGGTACCTTTGTCTAAACACCAGAAAAAATGCTTAGCCAAATATCGTCACGTTCTTCGTCAAATGGTTCAAAAGAAAATATCCATTCGTCAAAAGAGAAAATGTTGGTACAACGCGGAGGAATTGTGCTTCAGTTGTTAGGACCCTTGCTAAAAGGAATCTTGAGAACAATACGTGGTGGACTCATGGGAGCGTGATAAGATAGATCCAACAAGACAAAAGGGACATCTGAAATCCAAACATCTCATACGTGACCCTTAAAATCGAATGGGATGACGAAATCTGGCTTTATTACCTTACAAACGATGAATGGAATACAGTTGTTGGCAAGAACAACGGACACCCCATTTGCCTCCAAATCCTCATTTGACTAAGATGTTCCAGTTACAACAAGATATTCACTCATTGATAAATCACACCGATTTGTCTGAAACAGAAAAATCGCAAAAGTACGATCAACTCTTTCACCAGAAAGTTTTAGACCAATCAGCTCTACCCACTCTGAAAGATTTCAGGACTCTGATGAAAAGTCCACCACCACCACTACCCTAGTAACCAAGATTGAAAAAGGAGATGATCAAGAGTTTCAAACTCCACCAGAAAAAGTCTACAAGTTAACAGCACCACCTACATCTAGAATTGAATGGATTAAAACGATGACGACTACCTCTTCTTCATCAGAAGAGAAAGGTAAGGTGAAGTCAGAAGTGAAACAACCACCGATTACCCCTGTTCAGACATCCACCTCCTCGACACCAAGCATTACAAACCAAAAACATACTACATGAAAACTGAGTAACTTCAGCGAAGAGTGGGTGACATATTAACACAAATGGGGAAAGGTGTTAGGCAGCATTTACTACGATCCATTCCATCCTGCTGGATACGGAGGAGTTCAGAAATTGTATTGTGCTGCCAGAACTCGTCTGTAAAGTCTCCGTTTACTTCAAGTGCAAATATAGTTATAACAATCCACTTAAACTTTATAAAACCAATTCGACGAAAAGTTTCCAGAAGTCGCACTCTAGTGGAGGGCATCGATCATCAATGGCAAGCCGATTTAGCCGATGTCACTCATTTTGCCACCTACAATCGTGGCTACAAATATTTGTTTTGTGTCATCAACGTCTTGTCTATGTTCGCTTGGGCCGTGCCATTGACTTCCAAATCGAGCGGCTAGTTAGTGCTAGCCCTCCAACTGGTGTTGAAACAAAGTGGTCGACACCTCTTTGTGGCAAACCGACAAAGGCACTGAATTTCTGAACCAAGCTTTCCAAAAAGAATTAAAGAAATTAGACATTCCTTTTGTCACCACTTGATAATCTCGAAACCAAAGCCACCATCGTCGAACGATTCCAACGCACTTTTAAAGCACGCATGTGGAAATAATTTACGCATCACCACACTCTCAAGTATATCGACATCTTACCGCAACTGGTTCAAGCGTACAACCAATCTTCATATCAAAGCATTGGACGTGCCCCCCTCCCCAGGAAGCGACTTCCGACAACGAAAAGACCATTTCCGAGCACCTGTTTGTTACGTCCCAGACAGTGGCTGTGCCGAAGAAAAGTGGAGTGTTGGCAGTAGAAGATTAGGTGCGCATTGGCTAAACCAAACGCACTTTCGACAAAGATTACTTACCCAACTGAACGAACGAATTGTTTCGAGTCACTGGACGAGTGTGTGGCCGGCATCCTACCGTCTATAAATTGGAAGACATGAACGGTGAAGTGTTAAAAGGCACGTTTTACTTGCCCGAGTTACAACGCGTCATAATAAAAGAAGACGACGAGTACGGTATCGAAAGCAGTCTCGAACGAAGAACCCGTAAAGTGAGAAAATGACGTGTCAAAGAAGTAAACGTGCATTGGAAAAGATATCCTCTAATTTTGATTCTTGGATGGAAGCTTCGCAAGGCATCCAATGTAAAAAGAAGTGACTAACATGCCCTTGCACACAACCTCAAATACCGCTACCACTACAGTAACCACTCCTTCAGCCAGTTTTTCTCTGCAATATCTACGAAAGTAACCCTTGTTGGTGTGGTGTGGAGAACGTGTGCCATAAACGCAAATCGTCTATTTCTGTCAATTCTTTGTGGTGTATTGTGTCATCGGTGCTGCCATTGCCAATTTGCGTTTGGAACAAGGAGACAAACAATTGTGTGTCATTTTATTGAGCAGTTGCATCGGTAGCCTTCTTCTCAATCTTTCCTTGAAATACTTCTCGAATAGGAACAACGGGAATATTGCGTCCATCGTCAGTCATCACTCCAACAACAATATTTAGGGCGGAGACACTCCTTGACTTCCATGACCCATCGGACAGCCGCAGAACTCTTAAATTATGAACAATAACAACCAAATTAACTTAACCTTACCCAGTGACCATTCCAAGAAGGTGTTTCCTCACAATACTGTGTGTAGTTACACGGCCGAATTACCTCATGCCATCCAACTGGATCACGAAACCGACTAGGAAGTGGCTTTGGTAGAAATCATTCACATTACACAAATCAAAAATATCGTCGAAAATGAAAATTATGTTCCGGCAGAAGTTCATGATGAGCAAGTGCAAAAGTACTTGCATAACAATGTAAAATATAACGATAAAGACTATGACTCACAAACTAAAAAGGGGACCTATCACATGCTAATTCTCTCAGGCTATTATTTTAGTGGTCAAATTTGGTGAGAATGATTGCTACCAGGTTTAATGTCGTGTTTCTTAAGCTTTGGAGACTAATAAAAGAAGAACGGTCCGAGAATTAGACGTTTTTGAGTATTAAATCAAAGAGACAAAATATGATGCACCGAGAGTGTTGCGCCTGTTACAAGTCGGAATTAGATCTGTTTGACATGCCACCCACTATGATGACAATATAAGATCCCAATTGGTCGGATTCCATCCCGTTTCCTCTTTCAATGACTCGGGATCTACTCCCACAGAGATGAAAATCAAAGGACAGTCCGAAGATTACATCAATCTGAATAGCAGTTACTTGAACTTGAAAGTCAAAGCTCAGGAGGAATTCCTATAGACACTGAGCCAGTAGCTCCCGTCAACAAATGTTTGCTTTCCATGTTCAGCTCAGTGGATTTGTACTTGAATTACAAATTGGTCCGTAGAAGCATTGATACCTACCCATATGCTGCCTACTTGGAAATTTTCTTGACGTATGGAATAGACGCCAAGAACGCTAATATGGATGCTTCGGTGGTACGGAAACCTGACACACCAGGTCAATTGATCGTCACTGAAGTCGATGTAAGGAAATACCACAATAAGAGATTTATAGAACGAAGAAACAAACTCATAGACAACATGAGCTTAGAACTTATGGATGGCTTGCATGTTGACATGTGGTTACAAGAAAAATATTTCCTGAATGGTGCGGATATCCGCCTGAGGCTGAATCTCAGCAGTACCGCTTTCTATTTAATGGATGCAACTGATGACGCTTACAAAACCAAAATCGAGGAAGCAAAACTATGTACGACGTGTATAAGTGTTACTTAAATTGAGAAACGACATCTGTCACCACACTTTGAGCAGAACGACTGCTAAGTATCCGAAGCAACGCGTGGAAGTGAAACCTTTCACCATTGGCACTGGACAGCACTCCATGATCGAAGATCACCTGTACCAATGGCAGTTATCCAAACGTTTAATCCTTGGTATCGTGATCAACATATGCTTCAACGCAGCCAAGAACGAAAGTCCTTTCAACTTTTATCGATACGACGTATCCAAATTTGAAGTCAGTTGCGACGACAAGACCATGAGTCCCAGACCCTTCGAACCTAAGTTTGATGGCAAGAAAAATTACTTGAGGTCGTACGTGTTCTCATACGAAGCCTCCGGACGGTTAGGAACCAACACAAGTCATGACATTACCTACGAGGATTATGCAGGAGGATACCGTGGAAGCAGATCCTCAAGACAATATAGTTATGAAGTCCAGATGGCCAGAACAAGAACAACATTTAGTCTCCTGTTTTGCCAAACACCTGGCAGAACAAAATTACGAAATTGATCAAGAAATATTGTTATGGAGTCAAATTCAACACGATATACGTCTGATGCTGAGTCAAGAAGAAAGATTGGACGAGTATATGGACGAAGCTTGGAATCTCATCTCGGAAGAAGCCGTGTTGCATCAGTGGTATAAAGACTTGCATGATCATTCCTCATCTACATTGATTACTCTAGAGATCCATCACATCGAAGCTCTCTTGGGACAGAGTACTGAGACGAAGCGAGGAAACGGTTATTTGTCCGAGACTTTAAAACATAATGTTCAAATTGAATTGATCACTTATCATTACCCGTGAAGAAAAAATAATAAGATAAAACATCACGAAAATGGATACCTGGGAACTTTGTTATCTTTTGAAGCACATTTCCTACACTGCTTCTTGGAATCGTGTCGTTTATGCTAAAAATGATCTGCCTCATCGCAAACCTCAAGACCATTAAGCTTATGTCATCAACACGGACGATAGTCGTCTCCTAGGGACCCACTGGGTAACCGTGTACTTTCATAAAGAAGGTTAAGTATTTTGATTCGTATGGATTGCCCACTTTGGAAGACGACATCATGAACTTTATTAGATGAAATTCTCAGACCACACGATTCAATAATGTGAAATTACAAGGCACAGATTCCAAGTTGTGTGGACAATATGGTGTGTATGTTCTTCATCAACGCAGTCTTGGATATTCTTTAGAACATTTAATGACTTATTTTGATCGTCACTCGTCTAGAAACGATGACAAAGTAGATTGATGATGTTGTGACCATTATGGTTCTCTTTTGCCTTTAGCTAGGAAACGTAGTGTAAATCAATGACCAAATGGCTTCCATCAGTGGACGTCTAACTTCACTTTAAAAGGTTGTCAGCCTTGTCCAAAATAGAATGCTATTAGAACAATTTTTTATTTTTGTTTTATTTTTAATTATTTTTTTATTGTTAATTTAACATTTTTTTAATTGTTGGTTGTTAGTTCTTTGAATAAAATTGTTGTGTTTGACAAAATGCGTCTGTCGCTTGCCATTTTTATAATAAACCGCTCTTCGACTTCTCTCTATCTCTCACCCTGAAACCAAAATATCCTAGCTTTCCGACTCTAAACAGTGTATGGCTGTTTTCCATCGCGTCCGCGCTTGAACAGTATAATGCGAAGCAGTCTCCAGTCTAACCATCTATTCTTGACTCATCCTCCTATGAAGTTGTGCTCAAGACTAGCTAAGCTGAACGAAGGATATGCGAATTTGCGTCGTGTCAGGCAAAACCTGATACCGAAGCCTGCAGAGATAGAGAATGTCAGAATGTTGAAAGTGGCTGACGAACTGATAGAAGAGCTCTTCAAAAAGGATATCAAGAAAGAAAAGGAAGAATGGACGGAAAAGTACGGACTTTAAAAGCAGAGAAAACAGCAGCAGCAGGAACAAGGCATGGGATTTTGTTTTCTCCTTCCCGTGTGTTGTTAGTATAATTGTGGTTGTGTTTTTTTATCAAGTGTGTGGATAGTATATTTTGGTTTTGTGCATAGTATAGTAAGGGTTTGTTTTTGTCTCCTTCCCGTGTGTGGATAGTATATAATATGTGAATTGAGTGTAAGGGATATTTTTGACAGTTGGTACTGGATGGTGGATGCCGCCTATGTGGTGGAAAGGGAAAGGCTACAACATGAATGGAGGCATCGAGTTACCAAAGACTTTGTCACAAGTCAAGTGACCAGCCTGAAAGTAGCCAGGGATCAGGTACAAGGCATGATCGAAGAGGAAGTAAAACAGTTACGAGGCTTCATTCAACTTTCATATGTACGAAGGAGGCCCTTGAAAATATGATGAACTAAGGTGTTTTAAGAAGACACATTGCATCGGACAGAGTGGCCCTTTATGAAGTCGGTTATGGACCAGTTGAAGAAAGCAAAAGAACTAATGAGAAAAGTGGTGGAAGAAGAAGTGAAGAAGACAAAAGACAAGTGGTCAATAGAAAGAAAGAACAAAGAAAACAGAAAGAAAAAAGAGTAGTTTTTTTCAGACTAAATAAAACCTGGATGAAGGTGCAGGAGAAATCTAGATAGATGGGCCATCCTGAATGGATGCCATATAAAAAAGAAGAAAGTAATGATTGACAAAGTGAGGAAATAGTGGAAGAGCTGGAGAAAATAGAAGAACCAAAAGGCCCTATTCAGGGCCACTCATAAGCCTCGAAAAGATTTGCTTTCTTGTCCAATATGTTTGTGTTAGTTTTATAGTTGTTTGAATGTTGGCTGTCGTAGATATGCCTCGAAAAGATTTGCTTTCTTGCCTATTTGTTTTTAGCTAGTTGTATAGTTGTTTGTGTAAAATCTATTGTTCGTGTTATCTTTGTCTCTTTCCCGCCAGTCCCGTTCCCGCTAAGCGTTCTAGGTTTTTATCCGCTGTTTTCTCTTATTGAAGTCAGCCCCTTGCTACATTGCTGCTTATCGTCAGCACCGTAATGTCGCCTTACCTGTTCCATTCATATTGGCCCGAGACAGTCACATTAAATGTTGTCCCTCTATAGTCCCACCCATTTTAAAATTCCTCATGTTAAATTCCCATTGTGCCCAGGGTACAACTTCCATTTTTTATCATTAAAGTCACATTGTCCCTAGGTATTCCCCATTCACTACTTATGTATGCATGCATGTAAGTAGGTAGCTAAGTTAGTAGGTAGGAAGGTATGTATGTAAGCATGTATGTGTATGCATGTATGAATGTATATATTCATGTATGCATGATGTGTGTGCATGTATATATGTGTTTATGCATGTATGAATGTATATACGTACATCTGTATATATGAAGCGTGTGTATGTAGGATAATGATGATGGTTATTGTTGCTGTTGTACAATTAGGAAATCCCCAAGACGACCTTGTACGTATGTATGTATGTATGTATGTATGTATGTATGTATTTATGTATGTATGTATGTATGTATGTATGTATGTATGTATGTATGTATGTATGTATGTATGTATGTATGTATGTATGTATGTATGTATCTATAATGTGTGTGCATATGTATATGAGATTTAGGTTTTCCTCAAATTAACTACTGTCGAAACAGTGTAATGTCACAGCCTTTTATACAATGTGGGTGACGGCTATATGAAGATATATAATATTACAATATACTTGATTCATGAATAACTCTTCTTTTATTACGTTTTGTCGCTAATTAATCAGTACTTTGCCTCCAAAAGCACAAGCCAACATAACAAATACTACAGGTGTGAATAGTTCGTTTTTAATGGTAAATGTTTTGTTACAGGTCAATTTTATTTCAAAGTTATTGTTCGAAATTTAAACTATATGATACAAGTTAATCTCTCAAAAACTAAACATACAGCCTAAGGAAATTAATATATTTTGACTTATTGTAATTTGGGCTCTGACTCAAAACATTCAGCATGGCAATCGGAAAATTGATGTCTGCTGTTTTAAAACATCGAGATGGGAATATTGCAGCAATGGAATGACAAATACAAATATTAAGCGAAGAAGTAAAATAAACAAAGATGTAACAACAAAAACGTCACATGGAAAAGCATAGCAAGGTAGCAATGTGTAATTTGGGTTCAATATCATGTGTAAAGGGTATCGCTTCTAAACAAACTTTAACAAAATTAATCCATGTATGGTTTCAAGGTAGTATGGTCAGGCGTAATAAGAGCCCGCAGCAGGCTGCAGAAGGTCGTGACGCTCTGGCCAAGATGTTGTACGAGAGAAGTTTCCAGTGGTTGGTCGATCAGATCAATGTAGACCTCCATCACAACAGAAAAGGGTAGGGTATCACTGTATTATCTTTCTCTATAGACCTCCATCACAACAGAAAAGGGTAGGGTATCACTATATTATCTGTCTCTATAGACCTCCATCACAACAGAAAAGGGTAGGGTATCAATATATTATCTTTCTCTATAGACCTCCATCACAACAGAATGAAATCCTAAATAATCATAAATGTTTATATCGCAATTACAGAAGTACCAATTAATCCAAATGAGTCCCAATGGTATTTAGAATAAAGTTCCGTCTGTTGTGCTGATGTGCTCATAAACTTGATATATAGCAATGATGTAACCCAAAATGTCTTTAAATAAATTCGCAGTAATTCTCAAAGTGCTACTAAATCAGAAAGTCTGATCACTTTGTAATTCCATTGAATAATTCAACAAATAAATAAAACCTCTCAAATGATCACAACTAAATTGTGCCACAGATACTGATGATTATTCTAGGTATAAGATATTCGCAATTAAACATCTCTAACATAGGTAACTAAGACGTAATTTCAGAATCATAATGGGGTTCTTAGTCAATCCAGAACATTTCAATCTCAAAAACTAAATCATTTCGGAACATTCAGCCTCATAAACAAACGCAGATAATTTAGCATTTAGAAAATCAGTTCTTTAAGTAAAACTCATCACCTGTCTTCGAAGCACATCAACATGCTAACGTCAATTAAAATACATCACACTACCTTTGAAACCATGGATGCGTTTACAAGAACGACCTCATCTGGAAGAACAAATCCTATATCTTGGAGAAAATTAGAATTTATAATGTCATTAATTAAATGATCCTTACAACATATAATTATGAAAATTATGACCTATAGTATAAATAAACATAACACCTCCACAAAGAAATCGACATATTTATACAAATATTTGTCTTTTGTATATAAAAGTGTAAGTGCATGGAAATACACTTCAAATGATTGCAATACGAGTCTCAAAAAAGGAATAGCACTGGGAATTCATAGATAGCCTTGACCGTGACGTCTATAAGTTTAACGTACCCGTTCCCCACTGTATGTCCTATAAATATAACACAAGCACGGCAAAACTCGCATTTGCTTAAATTATTTGTCAAATTTGCATCACTGAGACCATCAAAGAAACGTTTCCAAGTGATGATTCCATGTGCCGTGATCGATGTATCTAGAACATATGTAGTCATGTTCATTAAACGGTGGAAATTTGAAGGCAAACCTTTAGTCCTTTTCTTCATTTCAGCATAATTGTGTAATTTAAGCAACTTACTTTCTTTTAACTTAATAAGCACCATACTAAACAGCCGAAAGAGGATCTTGAACTAATTATCTAAGAACAAACAATAACAAATTAACGTCCTCATCCTAATCGTTTCTACTATTACGGCATTATAACCGAACGATATTCTTCAAAATTTTATGAAATTCTTCGAAAGCCCATTGTTTTCCAGGGTGATAAGCAGAATAGTTTTAATGTTGGATGCCTAATCCATGCATCTCCTGTTCAACAATTCTAGACATAAAATCTTACTCTTGATCAGGTTGAACAGATTTTAGGATGGCGGCAAAACGTCTGGAAGACGCAAACATTATAGGTCTACGTGTTTCGGTAGTATGTTTGGTCCTAGGTAAGGGGCGGACACAATCAACCATTATTCGAATAAAGGGTTCGCCAAAATCAGATATAAGTTGTAGATGAACCTTAGCTACCTTCTTACTGGCAATTAATAACATTCGAAAAGGGTGACAAGACGTACAGTACGTACAGTATTTAGAAATATGGCTTTATGTATTGGTCAATACAAATTATTTAAGAGCTTGTAATAAGTTATACTGGCTCATAACTGACGAGACAAATGAGTTTCTAAGCATACAGTAAGAATGAGGAACAACAATTTGATAGCTCAGCAACCACTCGTCAGCAGCGGTCACTGCAGATTGCCTCGATTTCATGACAAGGATCGCATTGTTCAGAAAATAACAATATGGTATATGTGTGGCTTCAGTTTCGCTAATAACCCTCTGAAACATACAGGAGCTCTCGTGTTTACGTAAGACATCTTGCCATTTTCTTTTGTCACTCTGATGAGAATATAGAGAAGAGGTAATACAAAGACGACCATTTGTATCAATGCCACGCGCTTGATCAATACTAGGAGCAAGGTGACCTCATCAAAAGCTTGACCAATAAATGTGAGGAATAATTTATGTTAAACATTGTTCTAAAGAGATCTCTTTCCTTTAGCTCTAGTACAGCACAAATTAGGTAAAAACAAGGTTAATTTCAATTGTAATAGGATCAACAGTTTGATTCAATCAAGGCTTGAGAGTGGATTAATTACACAGTCTTATCTCCAGCTAGATCATTAACTTTTTAACGTCTCTATGGTCTTAAACAAAGTCACAGAAAGGAGAGAAAATCATAATGTTTTATATATATATCAACACATTATGCATTTCTTTACAATACAGAGTGAAAAATATTAAAAGAACATACGGTATTGCGAATAAAATCCTAGAAGTTTTGACACAAGTTCTAACGATTAAAGACCTGAATACATCTTAGTGGCATCTTAAAATAAGCACACGTAGGAATAAATAAGGATTTCAGATCACTTTTATCAGAAGTTTGATTCTTACAAGTTGTACCGGGATAAGATGTTTGGAAGTACTATCGTGAGACTGAAATGTTCATTGGTTTCAACCTTTTCCTCATCAAGGTAAATCGTTATGCCACTATGGACGCAATTCTTGAACTTACCAACTAATTTGAGCTTTTGAGGCTATCATAATGTTTATCGGCCTTTTTGGCTGTGCAATAACTAGGAAACAGTTGCTTTTTCCCTTGCAAACTCAACATGAGTTTGTACACTTTCTTTTCTGCATTTAATAAACCTTTGACGATATGCCTCAGACACCATCCCATACCCCTTTACGATACATTCCATAACAACATCATAATTAACACTTCGTTTGTTCGCCTGGAATGCGGGAGGTTGTGGGTTCGATCACCGGCCGAGTCATATCAAAGACTTACAAAAATGGTACTAACAGCTGCCTCGCTTGGCGCTCAGCATTAAGAGGTTGGTGTTAAGACTGGTCGGCCTGGTGTCAGGATAATGTGACTAGGTGGGAAATCATGCTACATGCCTGCGGCATGATGCCCCAGTGATAGACATCACTACAAACTACCACATTGCAGACATCGTAGCGATATGACTGAAATTGTTCTAAAGTTAGTTAAAAACATTCCAAATCCAAATCCATTAACACTTTGTTCTAAGGAGGGTGAAGTGTATACTTCACGAGTTTTGCCAGTAAGTATACTTTGTAACAACAAAGTCGATTGCTCTCTTCGCCATTTTAAAGTAACCCAAATGAGTTCCAGAGGCATTCTTAATGAAGATCGATAAATCAGCTAGAAAATCCGAAAGTCTGAGCAATATGTAATTCCAATGAATATCTGAAATAAATATATATTTTTAAGTGATCAAAGCTAAATTGCTCTTCTAAGACTGATGAGTATGCTATAAATAAATAATTCTCAAGTAAAGATCACCTATTTTGATATCGAAGAAATAATTTCAGAACCATAATGAGGGTTTTTTTATATTAGAACATCCAGCCTCGTAATCAAGGTCAGGTACTTTAACAAATAGCTAATCACGAATTATGGCAACCTGGCTGTTTAGGAACTGACCTGTGCTCGAATCAAATAAACATATTTACGTTAATAAAGACAAAATCGAACTATCTTTAAAACTATGAACTTGATTACAAAATGACTTTTTCTTAAAATACAACCATCGACCATAGAGCAGACTTATATTTAAAATGTTTTGATAAATCACTCTTAAAAATAAAATCATGAAAATTAACACACATACTATAAATACACATAACACAGCTATACTAACGATGATAATGTCAGTAATAATTATATTTCTTTGAAGGTTTGGACAGCTCTTGAGGACTGGCATACTGGACATAGCTGGTTTCGAAATACTTCCAGTTAACAGCTTAGAGCAGCTGTGTATTAACATCGTCAACGAGAGGCTCCAGAACTTCATGAACGAGCGACTTTTCCAGTTCGAGCTTCAGACGTACAAAGATGAAGGAATAAATATAGGGGATGTAGCATTTAAAAACAATGACGATCTCATTTCCTTTCTGATAACGGTTTGTGTGATTGTCTATGTATTTGGTATTGAGAGAGAGAGAGAGAGAGAGAGAGAGAGAGAGAGAGAGAGAGAGAGAGAGAGAGAGAGACAGAGACAGAGACAGAGAGACAGACAGAGAGAGAGACTTCTCATATGAAAACACTGGCATGGAAAACATGGCGTTTTAAAACCATTATCGTTATTATCGCTTTGTTTACAAAGATATGTACGTAATTACATGGAAACAATAGTTGTTCATATGTTTTTTCAGATAAGGATTTTAATGGATTTCCTAACATGTTCATTTGAACCTGGTTAACATTATGAAATCCCTATATTTGCCTAATGTGTGTTAATTCATGCGCTATCAAATGATAGCTCTTGTTTATAAGTATGTTCTATCCGTATATATGGTATTTATTACATTCGTCCAGAAACTAACGTAGGCATGTTTGATATAGTTTTGTGAACTCATCTACCATGCATCATGGAAATGGACAGTATATCTACCATGCACCGTGTTCAATGGTTACTACATCTACCATGCATCATGGTCAGTGGTCAGTACATCTGACATGCACCGTGGTCAATGGTCAGTACATCTACCATGCATCATGGTCAATGGTCAGTACATCTGACATGCAACATGGTCAATGGTCAGTACATCTACCATTCAGTATAAAAATGATGAGAATCGCATTCGTACAGATATTCTTTATTAGATATGTGGAGGATTCCAAGTTACGTTTAAAAGCCTTCCTTTTTGACAGATTTCACCATTCTCCTAATCTAATTAAAGTTTTGAGGAATGACGTGATTTTTCAAAAACATTCCAACATTAACCGTTCTTTGAAACAATCCATACACCATGTTTAAACGACGCTCAAATATTCAGTTTAGAATTAAGATGTCGCTCTTAATTCCTTTGTTTTCTTCCGGGAGTACTGCAATAATGGAGATGTCATACATTCAGCAAATTCCGTTACTGATTAATAGTAACAACAACATTCACACGTGGTTGACAAATTTATTTGTGAGGGAATGAATAGACGTACACCCATTATTTTCAGCTGATCTGAGAAAAACAAAAAGCGTGCTTCAGGTAAAGGTGAGACTCGCGTAAATATGTGTGATCAACTGGAGCCGTGGACTATGTATATCAGCCCGTACATGAACTGAGGACACAACCAGCTGTTGAGTTTATCATTGACCAAAGTTAGGCGTAAGAAGTATATGGGGCCACCCTAGCGACAAGGGGACTTTACCATGCAAAAATGGTCCATGCACTCTGGCGACAATGGGAATTTAACATGGGGCATTTTAACATCGATGGGACTGTAGAGCGTCAAGGGGAATTGAACATGGAAATTGAACATGGGAATGTCGCCTGGGGATCAATGGGAATTAAACATTGGTAACGTCATAGGTTTATAGGGTCAAAACCTTTTATAGGGTGAAATGTATTTGTAGGGACAAAGGGTTGATAGGGACAAACATAGACATACAGAAACAAACAAATACACATTCAAACACACAGAAAAGAGGACAGAAATATTCTAAAGAAAGACTCACAGATAGAATAGAGACTCGATAAAGAAAAGTCTGTTGTATGGGTTCAAAACATTTATTCAAGTATATACATGGGCTCTCTGGCCTGTGCTTTGGTCTAAGCACTATCCATTAAATACATAAACATTTGAACATAAAAGAAACATATTTACGAGTTGTTTAGTTATTGACTCTAGTAAACTAATGTTTAAAATTAACGTTCAATCCTTTCTAAAATCACTTCATATGCAACGAATTTACATTAAATCTTCGTTTATAAGAAAAAGCTAAAACAAAACAAGTCACAATCAAATAAGAGAAAATTCGTGTTTGTCTCTCTATCCGTCACAAACGTTGTTTAAAATCTGGTCAGCTACCACTTGTGTCCCAGCGTAGATGTTTCCCATCTGGCATTCCCTGTCAGTCGTAAATCTGCTGTTACGTCCATCGTGCTAGGTACACTTATCGGTAAGCAGATCAAGAGCAGTGATCGTCTTCTTCCCATGGAGGTACAACATATGCCATATGAATAGTCACTTTTCCATCGGTGATGTCAAATTTTTCTCTCATCAACCAAACGTCTTCAATAGCCTTCAAAAGTTTGGAAGAAGTTATTTCTGCAGATGTGCTAAATCCGAGACATACAGGCGAGTTCAAACTGTCGTGATACATAGGTAGACTCAAACGACCTTCATCTTTGACTTAGCAATGACATTTGAGTTCCTCTAACAGTGAGTCAAGTAGATCCGTAATGAAAACTGATACTCCTCGGCTGGAACGTCAGACGCGAAGTCTTTAAATTTCACCGCGTAGGTGTAAGTTGTCGTTCTAAATTTTCTCGAGGTCGCTGTCTGGGTCATTTGGATGCTAAAATACTCCTTTAGGTCTATTGAATCCTTTCCCTTCTTGAACGCACTTTGCTGTGTCGGTATGGTGGTGAAAGAGGTCAATGATGTTTGTTCCTTCTCTTTTTTCTTCTGTGTAGAGTTATTCATCTTTCTCGTTGCTTGTCCTCCCACTGAAGTGTCGTTCTTGGAAGTCGTCCCTTTTTATACTGGGTGATATCAGCATGTCCATAAGGTAAAGTTTTGTGGTCTGGAAGTTTCACTGGTTGCACGTAGTTTGTCATGGCATTAGTACATAACAACTAAGATGTGGTACTGCATTGGTGATGTGATCGTGAGGCATAGAATCACACCCGAGTTTCTCGTTGGACTTGAGTCTTACGCTCTATACTTCCTGTTTGAAAGGATTCATTTTTGTCAATTGGTCTTGGTAGTGACAATGAACTATTGGTCTTGGACGTTGTCCCTTTTTATATGCTGACCAATATCGATGTGACCGTACGGCAACGTAAAGTGATTGGGAAGTCTCACTCGCTTCTGGTACACGATTTGATAGATTTTTTCCAGGGGTCGACTGACGATATGGTGAGTGGGTAAACGTACAATCTTGTTCGGTTGGTGAGTGGTCACTTTAAAGTTTCCATCCTCTCCCGATTGCAAGGCTTCTTTCAATACCCCAAAGTTGACCACTCGACTGGTACGATAATTCAGAGTCAGTCCTTTCACTTTGCACTCGGTGTGCACTTCTTGTTTGTCCCGGTATTGGTAGCCGTAATTTTTTGGACCGCCACTGGCGAAACTTAGAATCTTGTCATCGGGGTGTTCGTCTGTCCAGGCTCCTAAACGGTCTTCTTCGATGTTAGGGTGTTGCTGACCCGGTCGATCGATGTAGATACAACTGTCCGTGTCAAAGTACAGGACACGTTCCCCTAACAGTTCTAAAGCTTCGTACAATTTTAAGCGAGCATGGGCTGTCACATAAGCCGCAATGATGACATTTCCAAATTCGTCGGCTTGTACAAAGTGCAGATCTTCTTCGTAATTGACTAAGATCAAATCCTCACGAACGACGTCCACGTGTTTCATGTATTTGGTTTTGTCGTGAATCATCTGGAAGAAGATAGAAGGTTCTGTCAAATATATCGTCTTGGGTAAACACAGTCGTTGTGCCATTTTACCCCACAAGCAATTTAACATCACTTTGGCAAACGATCGCCTGCCTTCGTTTTTCTCGATGTGGTCTAAAGGAATACCTTCTTGTTCATAATATTTCTCTTTGAATGTCTTTTCGTCTTCGGGAGTGTGACACCAGGAAGGATAGCCGCTGGCTTCAGTTTCAAAAAGGCATCCACGTAGTCTGCGAAAATGCCTTTCTGACTGGGGTCACCCTTGTGGTATTGTTGTGTCTTGGGAAAGTGGCAAATTTCGTACACTTCTAACAGTTGGTATCCCATGCCCAGAGCTTTGAACAATTCCATGCTAACCCACGTCCCCGTCAAGGCACGTTCTTCTTGGGTGTGCTGACAAGGCTGATCTTGGTTGCACGTTTCGGCACAAGTACGGCACAAAGGAAACATCAGTTTGCCTTGGCAATGGTGAGGTAGCACGGGATGGTACAAGTCCGTGGGAGGCAAGACTTTGCACTTGATCAGACCTTCGTATTGTCGAATGTTTTTCAGGTCGATGTGTTCCGTCAGCAATTGCAGGTGCCCTGCAGGGAAGTGACAATATTTGCACACGTAAGGATACAGCGAACACACGTCCAAGTATTTGATTTCTTCTCCTTTCTCTTCGTCGGCTTGGTACAGCAAACAGGTGGCATTGGTTCTTCCTCCGTATAAACTATTCCTTGGGTTCAGGGGGTCCATCCACTGGTAACTTTCTACGATGCGTTTAAATTCGGGATCGATTTTCAAACGGTGATCGTACTCGTGTTCCCACATTTCCACCACTTGGTATCCTAGCTGTTCTAACTTTAGGCGTCGCTGACAAGTGTCCTGGTACAAGTCTTCCATGGTTCGTTGTAAAAACTGATTTTTAGTGCTACGATCAGGGTAACAGACGGAACATCCGTGAAATAAGCAACCGTTAAACTCGTACACTATCTTGGGGTTTTCTAAGTCCCAGCCATCTACCGAATACGTTCCGATGGTCTTTTCACCCCCTCCGTTGCGGGCATGCTGAATCCATTTGTCTTCCTTGTCGCACAAGTAATGTAACCAACGTAGGGCTTTGACCGAGTATTGACGTTTGGCAAAGTTGGTCGTTTGAGGGCTAATGACAGCCACGGTGTTTTCAGGCATGAATCGTTGTCGATACACTAAAGAACACGCTTTGGCAATGGTGCAAGCTTCTTTCAAAGGATCGACCCCTCCGTGTTCCATGAACAGTTCTCGAAATTTTCCACAGCAACGCCGTAAAATGTCCACGTCTGAACGACAATACTTTAGCATTTCTTCCTGAAAGTCGAAAGGGTCCGAGGCGTCAGCCTGGTACCAAGCGTAGAAGTCTTCTCGTTGTTCGGTACGCATGTTGTCGGGGTCGTAATAGTGAGCCTCAGGTAAATGGAGTAGAACGGCGTGTTGATTGGCTTCCGTATTGAAAAAGTGTGGAAAGTACCCTTTAGCCATTTCTGTCATTCCAAACGTTTTAGGCATTCGACTCAAAGGCATGGCCAAATAGCTCATCGAATCTTTAAACTGTACTTGTCCCACTTGCATGAAAATGATTTTGGCTCCGTTCAAAGTCACTTTAGGACGTTCGGTGCCATGTTCTGTATAGTATCTGAGAAGAAACTGTCCATCGTATCCGGAGAAATTGTGAGCCATCACCGTGGCATGACGATAACAATCTCCGTAACGTTCGATGTCCTCTTGGCTCCACGTATTGTCGATGGGGTCTAAGACCCATCGAGCGAAATCGGCTAGCGTGTTCGGTCCCCGAAAGATTTTTTCACGCCCTCCAGGAATCTTGCTGCAGTGAGGGCAATGACTGAAGATGTATCGTGGAGCTAGGGCATCTTGCAATTTTTGCCTCTCAGGAATGCCACAGGGTGTGTCTTTGGACAGTCCGGTTTGTTGTAACAGGAGTTCTGCTTCATTTCGTTGTTTGGCTCGGTCGGATTGTTGAATAGTTTTCCAGGTTCTTTTCCATTCTACCGTGTCGTTCTTGTTGGCATAAGTTCGTCCCACCACGATGGCACGGGCTAAACACATCTGGTCTTGAGGGTTGTTAATTCGGACGATACTTGTTTTGGTGTTGCAAAGCTCGTCCACCAATAAGACCTTTTTGCATCCAGTCCCTTGAGGAGGAGAGACGTGGGCCATTTTCAGTGTGGCTTTACCATCGGTGATGTCAAACTGATCATTAGATTGTTGTACGTGTTGAATATTGTCCATGACTTTGGAAGGGGTTAGTTCTGCGGGTCTGCTAAACTCGATCCAAACAGGGGATTTCAAGCTGTCGTGATCTATGGATAGTGTCAAGAAATCGTTTTCTTTGGGTTGCATTGTCGCTTTAGTGTGGTGAGCAAAGAATCCCACATCTCGGTGATAAACCCTTCTGCTTTCTCCAATGGTACGTCGGACTTGAAATCTTTAAACTTCACCGTGTAGGTGTAAGTCGTGGTTCTAAATTTTCTAGAGGGTCGCTTTTCCGTCTCTCGAATGTGATAGTACTTTTCAGGGTTAACTGGTGGACTTTGATTTGGAGTGGGCTCTCTGTGTCTGGTCGCAGACGTGGAAGGTGTTGGTTCAGGTTTGCTCATGTCTTCTATTTGAGCGAACACTTCTTTTCGTGTGTGAGGCGATACGTCACTTCGCTGCCTCTTACGTTCTTCTTCTCTCTCACTGAAATCGTGCGATCGTTTCATCTCGGTTGCTGATTCAGAAATGATTTAACCAAGTTCATTCTCTCCATATATACCCTCTCTACCTCTTGTTGTCACAATGACTTGGTATATTTCACAAGGGCAAGTGAAAGTCAAGCATATAGGAAACCAACGACAGCGGTGCGTCTTAAACACCTCATGCATCTTGAAGACCCTTCGATTCAAACCCTACCACGAAAGAAAAATGTTGCAAGAAAAAAAAACCCAGACAGCTGGTGTCTTCAGGAGAGCTAGAGACGCCGGCACTGTGTCGCTGGGACACGTACGTACTCCAGAAAACTACGCCACTCGACAACGGTTTCTCCTTCTCTCAGTCACTTCTACTTTGTCGCTGAATACATTATACCAACCCTGTTTTAACACACGTTCTCTTCATCTGATGTTTTTAAAAAAATATACTAAACTCATATTTAAAAGAACTACCCTTTTTCGACAGCAGTGACGGCGTCTCCTCCTGCTGTTACCACTGTTGCTGCACAAAGATGATCTTTCCTTAAGATCAAAATATGAGACAGAGCAAGTAAGTTGTGAAGTTGAGAGGAGGTGTCTAAACAACAACTGTCAAGCCCCTATGTTCCATTTCTGTTTGTAATAATAACTTGTGATACTTCAAATTTTCTAAAGTGGAAATCTTTACAAACCGTACAAAAGTTATATGACTTTGGCTTCTGACAGTTGTACAGACTCTTCACTTTACAAGTGTCACGAGAAAATTGTGTATCCAAGTTTTACCATTTTCCAAAACACGCACACACTTGCAACGTGACCAGAATCTGTACTTCTTTATTTGTGGATATCCAACAGACCCGTCCCAGCATATATAGCTGGTTAAGAACTGTAGGAATATCACCTCATTTTTTCAGAAATATCAAAGCTTTTATGTGTATCTTCCCTGTTCCACCCTTTATTAGTGCTTAGGTATATTCCCTAAAGACATAAACAATTTGGAACAAAATTAAATTTTGAATTAAGGTTTCTCTCTGTTTACACATTTTTTTCAGGTTGTTGGTACATGGCATATGACATCCAAATACTTTCTCAAACTGAGAGGCATTTCTACACATGTCATTGCCTTGCTAAATTCGGTTTTGTTGGTTAGTCATCGTTAATCTTTAATTCTATTTTTATAATGTATTTCTTTTTTGCTAGAAGACTTAAGTTATTTATGTTGTTTAGTCTGTTGCTGCGAAAGAAAATATCTATAGCAAAGTGTTTAAATTTGTTCAGTTTTTTATTTCAAGCTCTACAAAAGGTACCAATTTTTTTAAAAAAGGGGTAGGCAATGGAAAGGCTATCTCTTTTCGAGAAATATGGCTGGCCCTGAAAATGGCCTTTGGGTTTATGTTAATGTATTCATTAACATAAAGGGCACCGCATTGGTCTTCTTCTTGTCCTTAGGCTGTTTCTCACTGTTGGTCCGTAAATCAGCACTCTTTTCAGGCATCCTTGTCTTTCGACGTAGATCCTACGTATCCACAGACTGGTGTTTGTCCTGTGGACAACGGTCCATTTGGATCGGACATACATGAGCATGTCCGTCCGGAACATCATGGAAGACACAAGCGTAGAAGATTGCACATCGGTCCACATCTTGAAGCGACGAGAACAGGTGAATCAATGCACTGAACTGCGCTTATTTATAGGTACAGGTAGGATTGAAACGGATTGAGTTCATTCACCAATCCGAACACGCGTTACAAAATTCAGTCAGCCCGCATCCAATCCGAAGAGAGCAGTCTGTGACGTCTGTTGGTCTATATAGATTCGCTAGCGCTTGTGTGCAGTCAATCTATGCGACAGTGATTCAACATGACGGAAACTCAGAAAACGATCCATTGGGCTGCACCAACAGGGGAGACTGCCCAAGGGAACCCGGACTTACTTTCAGAAGAGGTGAATTGGGATTTTGTGGATTTTCTCTCCTCGCAAGAATTTGTTCCGGAACCTGCGTTACCTTCTTCATTACCGCAAGTGGAGAATTTTAGACAGAGACAGAAAGAAGAATTGGAGAAATTTATACAACGACAAAAGGAAGCGGAACAAGCTTTTCTCCTACAGCAACAGCAAGAAGAAGAGGTAAGAAAAAAACAACAGCAGCAACAGCAAGAAGAAGTAGCAGCAAAGAAACAAGAGGGTGAAAATCAAACAGTCACGGTACTGTTGGACATTTTAGCGGAGTTAAGAAGTCTGGCACTAAAAATCAGTTTTTGCAACGAACCATGGAAGACTTGTACCAGGACACTTGTCAGCGTCGCCTAAAGTTAGAACAGCAAGGATGCCAAGTGGTGGAAATGTGGGAACACGAGTACGATCACCGTATGAAAACCGATCCCGAGTTTAAACGCCTCGTGGAAAGTTACCAGTTCATGGACCCGCTGAACCCGAGGGATAGTTTGTACGGAGGAAGGACCAATGCCACCTGTTTGCTGTACCAAGCCGACGAAGAGAAAGGAGAAGAAATCAAATACTTGGACGTGTGTTCGTTGTATCCCTACGTGTGCAAATATTGTCGCTTTCCTGTAGGGCACCCGCAATTGTTGACGGAACACATCGACCTGAAAAACATTCGACAATACGAAGGCTTGATCAAGTGTAAAGTTTGTCTCCCACGAACCTATACCATCCCGTCTTACCTCACCATTGTCAAGGCAAACTGATGTTTCCCTTGTGCCGTACTTGTGCCGAAACGTGCAACCAAGACCAACCATGTCAGCACACCCAGGAAGAACGTGCCTTGACGGGAACCTGGGTCAGCGTAGAATTGTTCAAAGCTATGGACATGGGATACCAACTGTTAGAAGTGTACGAAATTTGCCACTTTCCCAAGACACAACAATACCACAAGGGTGACCCCAGTCAGAAAGGCATTTTCGCCGACTACGTGGATGCCTTTTTGAAACTGAAACAAGAAGCCAGCGGTTATCCTTCCTGGTGTCACACTCCCGAAGACCAAATACAATTCAAAGAGAAATACTACGAACAAGAAGGCATCACTTTAGACCACATCGAGAAAAACGAAGGCAGGCGATCGTTTGCCAAAGTGATGTTAAATTGCTTGTGGGGTAAAATGGCACAACGACCGTGTTTACCCAAGACGGAATATTTGACAGAACCTTCCCGCTACTTCCAGATGATTCACGACAAAACCAAATACATGAAACACGTGGACGTTGTTCGAGAGAATTTAATCTTGGTCAATTACGAAGAAGATCTGGACTTTGTACAAGACGACCCTTTTGGAAATGTCATCATTGCGGCTTATGTGACAGCCCATGCTCGCTTAAAATTGTACGAAGCTTTAGAACTGTTAGGAGAACGCGTCCTGTACTTTGACACGGACAGCTGCATTTACATCCATCACCCGATTCAACATCACCCTGACATCGAAGGAGACCGTTTAGGAGCCTGGACAGACGAGCATCCCGACGACAAGATTCTAAGTTTCGTCAGTGGCGGTCCCAAAAATTACGGCTACGAATACCGGGACAAACAAGGAGAAGTGCACACGACGTGCAAAGTGAAAGGACTGACTCTGAATTATCGTACCAGTCGAGTGGTCAACTTTGGGGTATTGAAAGAAGCCTTGCAATCGGGAGAGGATGGAAACTTTAAAGTGACCACCTATCAACCGAACAAGATTGTACGTTTACCCACTCACCACATCGTCAGTCGACCCTTGGAAAAAGTCTATCAAATCATGTACCAGAGGCGAGTGCGACTTCCCAATCATTTCACCTTACCGTATGGACACGTCGGTATTGGTCTCTATATAAAAAGGAACCCTAGGCAAGATCGATAGTTCATTGTTACTACCAAGACCGAGCGAACAAGATGAATACTTTGAAAGAGACATCGTTCCAGTTTGGGGATTGTAAAAAAGTTGTATCTTCCTCTAGTGTGACTAATACTGGATGGATAAGACCCAGGAATTGCGACGGAAAATGTCCGGAAGGAAACTGCGATTGTCCATGTGGTTACCATTGTAATTGCGTAACGGAGTTTGCAGACGAGTGCGATTGTGAGCCTTGCGATGGGTACGATGCTGTACGTTGTGACCTTAGCGATGCCGTAAAGCATCATGGGAACTTTAGTGTCCCTACCCCTATCATGGAAAGGGATGCTGTGCGTGTCAAACCTGAGGGATGCGAAAGTGATGCCGCTCGTCCTCTTGGACATTTTACTGGGTTTCGTTTTAAAGGGGAATGTTCACCTTCACGTCTACCCCCTTACGGATGTCATCCAGCCCTGAGCAAACTCCTGTTCCTGTCACCCAACCCTCATCGAAACGAACCTGTGAAAAACGAATATTCGTTTCCTGTGCGTTTGTCGGAATACTGCGACTTTGAAAATCGTCTTCAATCGTTCAAAGGAAAATGGCCTAAGTATCTGGGACGACCGACCCCCGAAGAATTAGCCAGAGCTGGATTTTTCTACTTGGGCGAAGGAGATAAAGTCAAGTGCTTCAGTTGCGGTGTGTCACTTCACCACTGGGAACCGCAAGATTCGGCCTACGTTGAACATGCTCGATGGTCACCGAATTGTCATTACTTACCCTTAGTGGGACCGAGACATTGAAGTAACTTACCATGTCGTTGACGAAGAAGAAACCAGATTGGTTAGGAGTCAAATGTTGGACATCACCGAGACCAGTATTTAAACTTCATTTCAAAAACGATATTGAATCATTACCTAAAGAACTGCAAGAGAAGATTTACAAAGAAGTTTGGCAGGGGTTTGCCAGAGTGAAATCTCAATGGGTCACTGTAGAACTTTTGTGTCGAGAAATGCATAAGAGGAAAGTGAAAAAAGTCAACCAGTGTGTTAGATTTCTTTGGGTCAAGGGTGCATTCCTCCTATTGTCTCGCTTTAGACCGTTTACATCAAAAGAGTTCAGTGACATTCTTGGACGTTACCCTGAATGGCAGTGGTCAGAAATTACTCACTATGTGGATTACTATGTGAATTGTACGGACTGACCTATTCATGAATACTTTACAAGAGAACATTCGTGCTTTGCCTGTGGAGTTGAGAGAAAGGATTTACCGAGAGCTGGTCAAAATACAAGTGAAACGTAAAGAACAATTGCATCCGTTACGTCACCGGTGTTTGAACCACTGGTACCTGAATGCTATACAAGGACTGATTGAGTTGAAACTGTTCCATTGGACAGACATTGATCAACGACCTCCTGGTTATAAAAAAGGAATGGTTTGGTATTGACGATTCTATCTACTACATTGTAAACGTACTGCATCGAATTCCAGAGGAAGAGTTAACGAATTACCAACATCTTTCACGCAATGTCAACCTGGTGAAAGAGGAAACTTCTGAACGAATTGTAATGTGTAGATTAGTGATGAAACGATTTAGATTCGACAATGAATTAAAACCATGTTTGTGCAAACAGTACATTTCTTGTGTCAGACCAAAGAGGATTTAGTATGACCTATTCATGGATACTTTGCTAGAGAACATTCGTGCCTTGCCTGTGGAATTGAGAGAATGCATTTACCGAGAGCTGGTCAAAATAAAAGTCAAACGTAAAGAACAATTGCATCCGATACGTCACCAGATCTTTAACCACTGGTACCTGAATGGTATAAGAGAACTGACTCGTCAGAAATTCTTTCAATGGTCAGACATTGTTCAAAACTTTGAGGTCGCTAATGATCGACATGTTCATGATTATGGTTACTTCGAGATTCACCTAGTGCAACGCATTGAGGAAGACAAGTTAAAGGATTACAAACATATTTTACGTGGAATCTACTTAGAGGAAGAGGAAACACCTAAACGAACTCTGACGTTTCGGTTACAGCATGCAAGATTTAGATTCCCTACTGGAGAACGAAGATCTCTGGCTAGAAAGTACGTCTATTGCATCCGAAAAAAAGAGAATATAAAAACAGGCTGCCATGCCACGGTTTATGTCACATGTCATCCAACAAATTCCGTGGAAGGAACTCAATGACCATATTCAAACCGTGGATCATTATCATCAATTATTACAAGAATTGTATCCATTCAATTTGGGACGACAAGTGGTGTGTCTTAGTGACTTGTTTTCTGGGATTTCGTTTACCGGCCGATTATTTGTGGACTCTTTACGATCAGTACTTACCACCTCAATGGCCTTAAATGGTCACGAAAAACTCCTTTTGCTCAAAGCCTTGCGGTTTCATCTGGATACTTCTCGACCTCAACAGGAAAAAAAGATTCGTCAACTTTTCGCTACCCAAGACGTGTATGACGATGTGTGTGTAGCTTGTGACTTACATCCCCATTGGACAGATGTCCGTGCCTGGAAAGAATGGGGTTTTGAGGCTTGGACCCAAGAAGTGGCCCAGTATGCACGAGAGTTGTTCAAGGAAAAAAGTTACTTTTCAACCCGTGTTAGTGACGGTGCCAAAAGAACCCGTCACCCAGGACAGGACTGTCGTGGACAGGCCTGAAAGACCCTTTCGGGAGGACACTTGTGTGACCTTACCCCCTACTATAGAACTGGTTAGAACATTACCCAAAACATGTTGTTGTACAGACACTTGTGTTTATTCCACGTTCATAGTTATCATGTGCCTTTTATCCTTGTACTTAAGCCTTTGGCTTTTATGTATTTTTGTCTTTCGTATTCATGTTTGAAAAAAGAACATTCAATAAACGTGTTCTCAAAAAGTATATAAACTCTTGTCTTGTTTGTTTTCGTGTCACAAGTGACATTTCTCACACCATGGCTACCTCTACTGTCTCTGCTCCCTCTTCCTTTACTGTCAAAGTCATCGACGAACACTTAGATCGTGCCAGTTGGGAGGCATCCCTTTAACATGCTCATTGCTGGACCTAGCGGTTCAGGCAAAACCGAATTCGTCAAACGTTTGATCGAACATAAACATCATTTGATCGATCGGCCACCTCAACGGATCGTGTGGTGTTACAAAGAGTGGCAATCGGCGTACAACCTCTTGCGAGAAAGTCAAGGCGATTCCATCGTGTTTGTGGAAGGCATTCCTAAAGAAGACGACGGCATCGTCTCTGACTCCCGTCAAACCCATTTGGTCATTTTCGACGACATGTTAGGAGAAGACGAAGAAGAAATTAAATTGTGGTTCACGCGCAAAGGGCATCATCGTAATGCCAGTGTCATTTACATCACAAAAAATTTGTTTCAACAAAGTAAAGCCCATCGCACCATCAGTCTCAATGCGCATTACGTGGTCTTGTTTAAAAGCCCTCGAGATAAATCGCAAGTGCAAGTCTTAGCCAAACAGTTAGGAACGCCTTGGCTGACTCAGGCATACGACGATGCCACTCAAACGCCACACGCCTATTTACTCGTCGATTTGAAACCTACCACCACCGAGGATTTGCGATTTCGTACCCACTTGTTTCACCACTGGTGCCAAGACGGAGGGCCTGTCCTGTACACGTCTCCGTCCTCGACTTCATTTCACTCCACATAATAAAATCTATAAAAACCTCAGACCCTTTTTCGTCTGTCTCACACAGTGTGAACATGACGTCCCTTCAGTCGCATCTTCCCGTCAAATTGATTCGTGCCTTGTATGGCATCAGTCGAGAAAAAAATCCACAAACACGAGCTCGTGTCTTAGAAGCTAGTCTCAAAGAAGTCTAACGATGGTTCACGGTGACGGCACGTCAATTACTCCAAGGAATCATTCAGATTCCTCATCAAACCCAACGCTTTTTCGATCGAAACAAAGTCGCTTTGGTCCCACTGGCCGATCCCCGCATCGACACTCAAACCAAAAAACAAATCATTTTGAAACCTGGAGGGAGCGGTACTCTAGGAGGGGTCATCTTTCGCTCTCTCTTAAGATGGGATCCTAATGCACCCAAAGTTATCCCCAAGACAAAAGTCCAACGAAGCCCCAAGAAGAAAAAGAAAAAGACCAGGTCCCCAAGGAGAACTTCTCCAGTGGCGGGACCCTCCTCTTACCAGACACCACCCCGGAAAAAGAAAAGAAGCCCCCAGGAAAAAGAAACAGAAAAAAGTCCCCAGAAAAAGAAAAGGCCACAGAAGAAAACTAGTCACAAGAGAGGCACTTCGGCCAGGACACAACCTTACACTCGCAAACCACGACCTGCCACGACAGTGACTGCGTCTCCGGCATCCTCACGTTTGTCCACTTCTCCGTTGATGACACCAGGAACTGAAGAGTACTTGGAGACGTTGATCACACCAGGAACTTCTCCGTTGATGACACCCAAAAGAACTTCCCCAGTGGCAGGGCCCTCCAATTTAGCGGCAGTGGCTGCTGCTCACAAAGTACCTTCTCCCAAAATCAAAGTCCATGAAAGATCGGGCATGTTACAAAGTTTACTGGATTTGTCCAAGCAAGAACTGGCTCGATTTAGTCCGTTGCGTACCCCTGCACGACGTGTCATGCCTTTCCTCAAACTGATACGCCGTAAAGACAATCAGTGGCGACGCGTTCCAGTATAAAAAAGACCTGTGACCAAGTAGGGGTATCAGTGAACTTGTAAAAGATGTCACCTCCAAGAAGCCAAAAAAGAAAGAGACAAAGGCAGACGCGTCATCCGACAAAGCGCTTAGCCAAGCATCGACGTTACCCTAAGAAAAGACACAGTCGTTCCAAGAAAAAGAGGCGTCAACAAAGGGGAGGATTCCTTGGCGATTTTGGGAAAAACATTGTCACCTTTATGACAAAGCGATAGTCCCAAAAAAAAGATAAAAGGGTGTGCGTTAAGTCATCGACGTTAGTGTCTGTTAGGTGAATGTCCCGGAACCCACAAGCAAAAATGTCACCCTCCAGAAAACCCCAAGGAAAGAAAAGGAAAGGACTACCACCACGTTTAGCCAAACATGGGGACATGTTATCTGTCCTGTCCAAAGCTTCTCCACCCCTACGAAAAAAACTCATTCAAACGGCATCCAAAGAGGTCATCGATACCGTGTGCGAATGTTGTTTGAACGTTTTGAAAGGCACGATCCCTTTGTCCAAACACCAGAAACAATGCTTAGGCAAACATCGTCACGTTCTTCGGAAAATGGTTCAAAAGAAAATTCCCATTCGTCAAAAAAAGAAGATGTTGGTCCAACGTGGAGGCATTTTACCTCTCTTGTTAGGCCCCATACTGAAAGGAGTCTTGGGAACCATGTTGGGAGGACTGGTGGGAGCAAGATAAAAAGGCCCTCGGAAGTCCCAAGATCTCAGAATTGACCCCTGACAACCCCATGGAAGGACGAAAACTAGCTTTAGTGCCTTACAAACGATGGATGGAATACCATCGGTGGCAAGAACAACGCACCCCGCATTTACCTCCCAATCCCCATTTGAGCGAGATGTCCCAGTTACAACACGAATTGCAATCCTTGATGGATCGCCAAGATTTGTCCGAAACAGAAAAATCGCAAAAGTACGGTCAACTCTTGCAAAGACTGCAACTCTTTCACCAGAAAGCTTTAGACGAAACAGCTCTACCCACTCTGAAAGATTTTAAGACCTTGATGAAAAGTCCAGCACCATCATCATCATTACCACCACCACTACCATCCCCAAGGGTCACCAGAGATGCTACCCCACAAAGACCTGAGGAAGAAGAGATGCGCGAAGTGTTTCAAACACCGTCAGCAACTCCCATTTCGAGTAAGATTGCAGCATCCTTGTTGACCCCGTCCCCCACACCCCAACGAGAAGAAATGAAAGCTTGGGTTAAAAAGATTATGTCCACGCCTCCTTCGACAGAAGTGAAAAAGAAAGAAGGGAAACCAGAAGTGAAAAAACAAAAGAAAACCAAAGCCATTCCATTGCCACCTCCACCTCCACCACCACTACCTTCGACTTCTACTCCCGTAGCCCATCGGACACGTAAATCCGTTTCCAAACCACCCTTTCGACCCACCCAAAGTAGCATCACCGAAGAGTGGGTGACTTATTAACACACCAACAAAATGGAAAAAGTCTTAGCCAGCATTTACTACGATCCCTCCCATCCTGCAGGTTACGCAGGAGTTCAAAAATTGTATCGTGCTGCCAAAACGCGACTGAAAAGTCTCCGTTTACCTCAAGTGCAACGATGGTTACAAGAACAAGCTACCTACACTTTACACAAACCCATTCGACGCAAGTTTGCCAGAAGTCGCACCCGAGTGGAAGGCATCGATCATCAATGGCAAGCCGATTTAGCCGATGTCTCTCATTTGGCCAGCTACAATCGTGGCTACAAATATTTGTTTTGTGTCATCGACGTCTTTTCCAAATTTGCCTGGGTCGTGCCCTTGACTTCCAAATCGAGCAGCGAGTTAGTGCGAGCCCTGCAACGGGTGTTGAAACAAAGCGGTCGTCACCCTCTTCGATGGCAAATGGACAAAGGCACCGAATTTCTGTACCAAGCTTTCCAAAAAGAATTAAAGAAACGTGACATTCATTTTTTTACCACCGAGAATCCCGAAACCAAAGCCAGCATCGTGGAACGTTTTCAACGCACTTTGAAAGAACGCATGTGGAAATATTTTACGCATCACCACACTCTGAAGTACATCGACATCTTACCGCACCTGGTGCAAGCGTACAACCAATCTTACCATCGAAGCATCAGACGTGCCACGCAAGACGTGACTCCCGAGAACGAAGTGCTGGTGTTTGAGCGCCTGTTTGGTACGTCCCCGACGAGGGCTGTCCCCAAGAAAAGTGGAGAGTTGGTCGTAGGAGATTGGGTGCGCATTGGCAAAACCAAACGCACTTTCGACAAAGGTTACTTACCTAACTGGACGACCGAATTGTTTCGCGTCACTGGACGAGTGCATGGCCGTCATCCTGCCGTCTATAAATTGGAAGACATGAACGGAGAAGTACTCAAAGGAACGTTTTATTTGCCCGAGTTACAACGTGTCACTAAAAAAGAAGACGACGTGTACGACATCGAAAGCATTCTCGAACGCAGAACCCGTAAAGTGGGCAAACGACGTGTCAAAGAAGTCAAAGTACGTTGGAAAGGATATCCACCCAGTTTTGATTCTTGGATCGACGCTTCGCAAGTCATCGACTATAAAAAGAAGTTACCATCATGCCCTTTCACACATCAGACGCAGCTACGTCGACCACTCCTCCTTCACCTAGTTCTTCTCTGCAAGATTTACAAAAACAACCCTTGTGGGTGTGGTGTGGAGAACGTGTGCCTAAAACGCAAATCGTCTTTTTCTGCCAAATCTTCGTGGTGTATTGTGTCATCGGGGCAGCCATCGCCAATTTGAGTTTGCAACAAGGAGACAAACAATTGTGGACCATTTTATTGAGCAGTTGCATCGGTTACCTGCTTCCCAATCCCTCCCTGAAATTCTCCTCGAACGGGAACCACGGGAACCTTGTGTCCAGTACCAGTGCCAGTCACCACTCCAACCACAATCAGAACCCCATTTTGGGCGGAGACACGCCTCTGACTTCCAGTAATATCCCCTCGGACAGCCACAGAACTCTAGAATTATGAGTCACGAAAACCAATATTACTTGACCTTACCCAGTGACAGTTCCATGGAGGTGTTTCCCAATAACACGTTGTGCTGTTACACGGCCAAATTACCTCAAGCCATCCCCTTAGATCACGAAGCCCATTAGGAAGTGGCTTTAGTAGAAATGATTCACCCGACCCAAGTCCTCAATGTCCTTCCCAATCAAATTTTTTTACGGTGCAAGTTCATGACGAGCAAGTGCAACAGTGGATGGATACCCATAGCAAATATGACAAGAAAACCCGTAACAAAGAAAATCCAAACTGGACCGACTATCACTTGTTCATTCCCCCAGGTTATTATTTTAGTGGTCAACATTTGGTCAACACCATAGCCACCAGGTTTAATGGTGTGTTTCTGAAAGCTTTGGAAAGTACCAAAAAAAGTGTCACCCTGGAGTACCACAAAACTGCTCGTCGCTTCCTGATAAAATTTCCTGAGGGGTCTAAAATAATATCTTTCTTATTTTGTCCTGAATTGTTTGACATGTTGGGCGGTGACATGAACCTGAAGAAGATAGTAGAACAACAAAAAGGCGAATTACTAGTCATTTCTGACAACGATACTTTTGCCAAGTATTTTCGTACCCCGGTAGAAATGAACCAAGGACTGAATTTGATGTTCGTGTACTCCGATGTGGTGGAGTATAACGTGGTGGGACACACCTCTGTGCCGTTACTGCGTGTCATTCCTTTCAAAGTGGATTCTGCCGCGAACGCTGACGAGGAAGGTGGAAACACTTACCACGTCCACCGCGAATTTGTCCATCCTCACTATTTGCCTGTCAGCAAGTCGGTCAACATTACTATAAAAGGAGATTTGGGACAAAATATTCCATTCACCAAAGGAAAAGTCACGGTGAAACTCCATTTTCGAAAACGGTTCTCTCACGACTCGTAAGTAAGTCATGTATCCAGTGTACCGAGGGGTTGCACGACAGCGAGGACACGGTTTAGGAGACATGTTAAAATCGGCCTTTCGTTCGGTGGCCCCGGTGTTGAAACCGATGGTGACACGCGGATTGCATGCCTTGAAAGATGCGGCACTGACGCAAGGCAAAGAATTTCTCCAAAATGTCATCATCAACAAACAAAACCCTAAAGAAGCCTTCATGAGGGCTGGCAAAAATGTCTTGCTGCAAACGGGCAAAGACATTTTGGGCCGACGAGACACACCTATAAATGCCCTGCACGCTACCGAATCAAGCATTCAGCAAGGACAAGGCAGAAAGAGACGACGAAGAAAACACCCTTTCACCAGACTTCAAGCGAGAAAGGCCAAGAAAAGAAGAACCGTTCGAGACTTAGACGTTTTCGATTATTGAGACACAGCAACAAAAAAATGATGCACCGAGAGTCTTGCGCCTGTTCCAAGAGGGAACTGGATCTGTTTGCCATGCCCCCCCCCCCCACCATGATGACCATGCAAGAATCCCAATGGGTGGAATTTCATCCCGTTTCCTCATTGGCCGATTCCGCTCCCATCGAGTTTGAAATCAAAGGACAGCCCGAAGATTACATCGATCTGAATAGCAGTTACTTGTACCTGAAAGTCAAAGTTCTAGATAAGGCAGGAGGTGATATAGACACTGAAGCAGTAGCTCCCGTCAACAATTTAATGCATTCCTTGCTTAGCGGAGTGGACTTGTACTTGAACAACAAACTGGTCAGCAGCAGCATGGATACTTACCCTTATCGAGCGTACCTGGAAAATCTCTTGACGTACGGAATAGACACCAAGAACACTCATCTCAATGCCTGTGTGCTATGGGAAGCTGACGAAGCAGGCGAGTTTGAAACATTCGAAACTGATGCATCAGCCAAAAAAAACAATGATGGATTTGTAGAACGAAGAGACAGAATCAAAGGACCCAACAAAAGTTTAGAACTGATGGACCGTTTGCATTTGGACATGTGGTTGCAAGAGAAATATTTGCTGAACGGAGTGAATGTTCGCCTGAGACTGAATCGGAGCAGTACCGCTTTCCATTTATTGGCTAATGATGACGATTACAAAACCAAAATCCAAGAAGCCAGACTCTACGTACGCCGTGTGGAAGTGTTACCTAAAGTGGGAAACGACATCAGTCAGACGTTGAGCAGAACGACCGCCAAGTATCCCATACGACGCGTGGAAGTGAAAACGTTCACCATTCCCAAGGGACAGCGATCCATGATCGAAGATCATCTGTTCCAAGGACAGTTACCCAAACGTTTGATCGTTGGTATCGTCGAAAATGAAGCCTTCAACGGAGCTATCGCTAAAAATCCTTTCTACTTTCAACACTTTGGCGTGTCCAAGATCGAAGTCAGTCGCGATGGCAAGACCTTGTGTACCCGACCTTTCGAACCTGACTTTGACAAGAAGAATTACTTGAGATCGTACTTGTCCCTGTACGAAGCCACCGGACAGTTAGGAACCAACACCAGTCACGGCATTACGTACGAGGATTACGCAGGAGGCTATGCTTTGTGGGCTTTCGATTTCACTCCAGACCAAGGCAGCGACGAGGGACATTTCCACCCTATAAAATAAAATCTGGCCAGATTCGTGTGGAAATTCAGTTTGCAAACCGAATCCCTGATGTAACGGTGAACGTCATCCTGTATGCAGAATTCGATAATACCATATAAATCAACAGTTTGAGAGAAGTCATTCTAGATTACTAGAAGTCATGGAAGACTGTTCTCCCTCTTTACCTAGTGGAGAAACTTTGGACATGAAATGTGAGGAGACTGTGGAAGAAGAAGAAGTGATCATAATGAAGTCGAGATGGCCAGAACAAGAAGCCCATTTAGTCTCCTGTTTTGCCAAACACTTGGTCGATAAAATGACGGAATTGATCAAGAAAAATTGCTATGGATGTCAAAACGATCATCCCAGTCAAATTCAACACGATAAATGCCTAATGTTAAGTCAAGAAGAAAAATTGGACGAGTATCTGGACGAAGCTTGGAGTCTCATCTCGAACAAAGACGTGTTGCACCAGTGGTATAAAGACTTGCGTGAACATTCTTGTCCACCATTAACCACTCAAGAGATCCATCGTATCGAAGCTCTCCTGAATCAGAGTGAGGAAACAGAACGAATAACCGTTTATTCGTCAGACATTTTCAAGCAAAAAGTCAGGATCGAATTGACGACGTATTATTACCTGTGAAGAAGAAAAAAACACACACAAATCAATGGATACCTGGGAACTTTATTACCTTTTGAACCACAGTTCGTATACGGCTTCTTGGAATCCTGTCGTCTGTGCTAAAGATGAACTCCCTCATCGCAAACCTAAAGACCATCAAGCTTACGTGATCAACACGGACGACAGTCATCTCCCAGAAACCCACTGGGTAGCCGTCTACTTTCCTCAAGAAGGATGTGTGGAATATTTCGATTCGTACGGATTGCCCCTTTTGGAAGACGATATCATCGACTTTATGAGAAGAAATGCTCAAACCACCCGATTCAATAATGTGAAATTACAAGGCACAGATTCCTTGGTGTGTGGACAGTACTGTGTGTATTTTCTGCATCATCGCAGCCTGGGCTATTCCTTAGAACATTTAGTGACTCATTTTGATCCACGTTCTTCTGCTAGAAACGATGTGAAAGTAGATCGATGGTTTTGTGACCATTATGCTTATCTTTTGTCTCAAGCTAGGAAACGTAGTATCCATCAATGGCCTAATGATTTCCAACAGTGGAAATCACAATTTCATTCACAACGTTGTCAGCCCTGTTTAAAGTAGATGGTCAATTGAGAAAAAAATGTTAGTGATTTGAAAAAAATGTTTGATGTTATAGTGTTGGATTATTGTTAAAAATGTTAGAGTTGTTGTTTAGTGTTAAGTGATTTTTGAATAAAAAATGTTGTGTTTTGAAAAAAATGTCTTTGTCTTTTGTTTAGCTAGAAGAATGTTGGATTGATGCTCTTTGATTTCTTACTATCCCTCTCATGACACTCACTAAACGTTGCGACTCGAAAACCGTGTGGGGGATGTTTTCCTTCACGTCCGCGCTTTGACTTTAAGAACCGGGGTTGTTTCCAGTCTAACCATCCATTGTCGACTCATCCTCCTAAGAAGATGTGCTCCAAACTAGCTAAGCTCAACGAAGCCTACGTGAATTTGCATAGGGTCAGACACAGTCTGATACCGAAGCCAGAAGAAATCGAAAATGTGAGAATGTTAAATATCACTGAAGACCTGATAGAAGAGCTCTTCAGAGAAGAAATGAACAGGAAAAAGAAGAATGGACAGAGAAGTACAGACTTCAGAGACAGCAGCAACAGCAGCAACAACAACAGCAGCAGCAGCAACCTGAACCTGACAGAGGCTTTGTCGATTGCCGTATCGACACCAAAGAGTTCTTCTTTTCTTTCCGAAGAAGCAGACCTATCGCCAGAAAGTCTATCCTCAGAGGACATCGCATTCTTAGAAACTAAAAAAGAATGCCATAGCAAACAAAAAAACAGCCCTTTTCAGGGCTACCCAATACTCTAGAAAAGAAATAACGATCCATTTGCCAATGTGTAGGTAGAGTAGTGTGAATATAAACACTAACTCTTTATTGATAGTGAGAGTGTATGTGTTTGTGTGTTTGTAAGTGCTCACGTACGTTGGTGTGGATAGTAGATTAAAATCATGTTGTTTTTTTTGGTGTTAGAGGTGTATATTTGGAGTTAGATTGGATTGCTTTGCGTATGTGGATAGTCTATTGAAGTGATTTACAAAAAATTTTAAAATAGTGATGGGTAGCATAAAAAGTGAGTGAGTGTTTCTTTTAGGTCCGCGCGTTGTTTCTTTGGTCATGATCTAGGTAAGATCAATTTTATGTTTTTAGGGGGATGTTTTCCATCACGTCCGCGCTTTCAGTATAAATTGAAACTCGCTCGGCAGTCTAGCTACCCTTGTTGATTGATCAACACCAGAAGAATGATCACCAGAATAGTGAAACTGTTAGAACTCCAGATGCACCTGGAATATGCCAGGCGCATAGTAAATGAACTATCAGCGTAGGCTATAGTAGAAGAAGCAAGAATAAAGAAGGAAGAGGAGGAGAGAAGAGAGAGGGAAGAAGAGGAAAAGAAAATAGGAGAGAGGATGTCGTACAATATTCCCGAGACAGAGGATTGGGGTGCTGAAGCGAATCATCCTCCCTCTGCGCTCCCCAGAAGAAAGGTGAAAGAAGACTGGGGAAGAAGATGCGTGTGTGGCGCAAGGCCAGGAAGGTGCAACCATTAGATAGGTGCATCTGGAGTTCAAAAAAAACCAACAGCCCTTTTCAGGGCTACCCAATACTCTAGAAAAGAAATAAATATTAATTTGCCAATGTGTAGGTAGAGTAGTGTGAATATAAACACTAACTCTTTATTAATAGTGGAAGTGTATGTGTTTGTGTGTTTGTGTTTGTGTGAATAGTAGATTATGGGTTTTTTATTGTTTCTAAACGTATGTGAAGAGTATAGTTTGGGTTTTATTATATGAAATGAAAAAAGTAGGGGGATGTTTTCCTTCACGTCCGCGCGTTGTTGGGTCATGATCTAGGTAAGATCAATTTTATGTTTTTAGGGGGATGTTTTCCATCACGTCCGCGCTTTCACTATAAAACTAACAGTGTTGGTCATTGGAGCCAATTCTACGGAATAAGCAAACAAGAAGATGCCAGCAGCTTCAGCTTTATACAACGATCTTATGAGAAGTTGGTATTGGATGGTAGATGGATTGAGTGTAGCAGAAAGGGTTGAACATGAATGGAGGTATGCAGTGACAAAAGACTTCGTCTCAAGACAAGTAACCAGCCTACACTTATCCTAAAATATTGTAAAAGAAATGATAGAGGATGAGGAGAAGAGAATCAGAGGTTTAATTAATCCACCGTATGTGAAAGTGGGTAAGTTAAAAGAAGCGATAGATCATGTGACGAGTGCAAGGTGCTTTCTAGAAGACATTGTAAAATGGACAGATTGGTGTTTCGTGAAGTGGGGGTTAGAAAAACTTAAGAAAGCTGAAGAACTAATGAGGAATGTGCTGACCGAAGAGGTCAAGAAGATCAAAGAAAAGTGGTCAAAGGAAAGAAAAGAAGAAGAAAATAGAAATAAAAGGATGAATTCGAAAAACTGAACACAAACTGGATGAAAATCCAAGAGAAGTTCCGGGCCATGGGCCACCCGGACTGGCTGCCGGAAAAAGAAAAGAAGAAGAAGAAAGGAAAGATGGACAAAATAAGAGGATGGTGGAAAAAGTTAAGAAGTTAAAAGAAGAAGAAGAAGAAAACCCAAAGGCCCTTTTCAGGGCCAGCCATATTTCTCGAAAAGAGATAGCCTTTCCATTGCCTACCCCTTTTTTTAAAAAAATTTTTAAAAAACAATCCCATGTTCAATTTCCCTTGAAGCTATACAGTCCCACCCTGTTTAAATTCCTTTGACGCTATACAGTCCCAATTCCCATGTTCAATTCCTCTTGAGGCTATATCGTCCCACGATTTTTCTCTATGTTAAATTCCCATTGAGGCTATATGTTCCCACGATTTTTCTCCATGTTAAATTTCCATTGAGGCTATATGTTCCCAAGAGTGTTTTTAATGCTAATTCCCATTGAGGCTATACTATCCCTATTCACTACTGACCTCATCGACAATACGTGGAGCCAAAAGGACATCGAACGTTATGGAGATTGTTATCGTCATACCACGGTGATGGCTCACAATTTCTCCGGATACGATGGACAGTTTCTTCTCAGATACTATACAGAACATGGCACCGAACGTCCTAAAGTGACTTTGAACGGAGCCAAAATCATTTTCACGCAAGTGGGACAAGTACAGTTTAAAGATTCGATGAGCTATTTGGCCATGCCTTTGAGTCGAATGCCTAAAACGTTTGGAATGACAGAAATGGCTAAAGGGTACTTTCCACACTTTTTCAATACGGAAACCAATCAACACGCCATTCTACCCCATTTACCTGAGGCTCACTATTACGACCCCGACAACATGCGTACCGAACAACGAGAAGCTTTCTACGCTTGGTACCAGGCTCACGCCTCGGACCCTTTCGACTTTCAGGAAGAAATGCTAAAGTATTGTCGTTCAGACGTGGACATTTTACGGCGTTGAGTGGAAAATTTCGAGAACTGTTCATTGAACACGGAGGGATCGATCCTTTGAAAGAAGCTTGCACTATTGCCAAAGCGTGTTCCTTAGTGTATCGACAACGATTCATGCCTGAAAACACCGTGGCTCTCATCAGCCCTCAAACGACCAACTTTGTCAAACGTCAATACTCGGTCAAAGCCCTACGTTGGTTACATTACTTGTGCGACAAGGAAGACAAATGGATTCAGCATGCCCGCAACGGAGGGGGTGAAAAGACCATCGGAACGTATTCGGTAGATGGCTGGGACTTAGAAAACCCCAAGATAGTGTACGAGTTTAACGGTTGCTTATTTCACGGATGTTCCGTCTGTTACCCTGATCGTAGCACTAAAAATCAGTTTTTACAACGAACCATGGAAGACTTGTACCAGGACACTTGTCAGCGACGCCTAAAGTTAGAACAGCTAGGATACCAAGTGGTGGAAATGTGGGAACACGAGTACGATCACCGTTTGAAAATCGATCCCGAATTTAAACGCATCGTAGAAAGTTACCAGTGGGTGGACCCCCTGAACCCAAGGAATAGTTTGTACGGAGGAAGAACCAATGCCACCTGTTTGCTGTACCAAGCTGACGAAGAGAAAGGAGAAGAAATCAAATACTTGGACGTGTGTTCGCTGTATCCTTACGTGTGCAAATATTGTCACTTCCCTGCAGGGCACCTGCAATTGCTGACGGAACACATCGACCTGAAAAACATTCGACAATACGAAGGTCTGATCAAGTGCAAAGTCTTGCCTCCCACGGACTTGTACCATCCCGTGCTACCTCACCATTGCCAAGGCAAACTGATGTTTCCTTTGTGCCGTACTTGTGCCGAAACGTGCAACCAAGATCAGCCTTGTCAGCACACTCAGGAAGAACGTGCCTTGACGGAGACGTGGGTTAGCATGGAATTGTTCAAAGCTCTGGGCATGGGATACCAACTGTTAGAAGTGTACGAAATTTGCCACTTTCCCAAGACACAACAATACCACAAGGGTGACCCCAGTCAGAAAGGCATTTTCGCCGACTACGTGGATGCCTTTTTGAAACTGAAGCCAGCGGCTATCCTTCCTGGTGTCACACTCCCGAAGACGAAAAGACATTCAAAGAGAAATATTATGAACAAGAAGGTATTCCTTTAGACCACATCGAGAAAAACGAAGGCAGGCGATCGTTTGCCAAAGCGATGTTAAATTGCTTGTGGGGTAAAATGGCACAACGACTGTGTTTACCCAAGACGAAATATTTGACAGAACCTTTCCGCTACCTCCAGATGATTCACGACAAAACCAAATACATGAAACACGTGGACGTCGTTCGAGAGAATTTGATCTTGGTCAATTACGAAGAAGATCTGGACTTTGTACAAGACGACCCTTTTGGAAATGTCATCATTGCGGCTTACGTGACAGCTCATGCTCGCTTAAAATTGTACGAAGCTTTAGAACTGTTAGGAGAACGCGTCCTGTACTTTGACACGGACAGTTGCATTTACATCCATCACCCGAGTCAACAGCACCCCAACATCGAAGGAGACCGTTTAGGAGCCTGGACAGACGAACACCCCGATGACAAGATTCTAAGTTTCGCGAGTGGCGGTCCTAAAAATTACGGCTACCAATACCGGGACAAACAAGAAGAAGTGCACACCGAGTGCAAAGTGAAAGGACTGACTCTGAATTATCGTACCAGTCGAGTGGTCAACTTTGGGGTATTGAAAGAAGCCTTGCAATCGGGAGAGGATGGAAACTTTAAAGTGACCACTCACCAACCGAACAAGATTGTACGTTTACCCACTCACCACATCGTCAGTCGATCCCTGGAAAAAATCTATCAAATCGTGTACCAGAAGCGAGTGAGACTTCCCAATCACTTTACGTTGCCGTACGGTCACATCGATATTGGTCAGCATATAAAAAGGGACAACGTCCAAGACCAATAGTTCATTGTCACTACCAAGACCAATTGACAAAAATGAATCCTTTCAAACAGGAAGTATAGAGCGTAAGACTCAAGTCCAACGAGAAACTCGGGTGTGATTCTATGCCTCACGATCACATCACCAATGCAGTACCACATCTTAGTTGTTATGTACTAATGCCATGACAAACTACTTGCAACCAGTGAAACTTCCAGACCACAAAACTTTACCTTATGGACATGCTGATATCACCCAGTATAAAAAGGGACGACTTCCAAGAACGACACTTCAGTGGGAGTACAAGCAACGAGAAAGATGAATAACTCTACGCAGAAGAAAAAAGAGAAGGAACAAACATCATTGACCTCTTTCACCACCATACCGACACAGCAAAGTGCGTTCAAGAAGGGAAAGGATTCAATAGACCTAAAGGAGTATTTTAGCATCCAAATGACCCAGACAGCGACCTCGAGAAAATTTAGAACGACAACTTACACCTACGCGGTGAAATTTAAAGACTTCGCTTCTGACGTTCCAGCCGAGGAAGTATCAGGTTTCATTACGGATCTACTTGACTCACTGTTAGAGGAACTCAAATGTTATTGCCAAGTCAAAGATGAAGGTCGTTTGAGCCTATCTATGTATCACGACAGTTTGAACTCGCCTGTATATCTCGGATTTAGCACACCTGCAGAAATAACTTCTTCCAAACTTTTGAAGGCTATTGAAGACGTTTGGTTGATGAGAGAAAAATTTGACATCACCGATGGAAAAGTGACTATTCATATGGCATATGTTGTACCTCCATGGGAAGAAGACGATCACTGCTCTTGATCTGCTTACCGATAAGTGTACCTAGCACGATGGACGTAACAGCAGATTTACGACTGACAGGGGATACGAGATGAGTAACATCTATGCTGGGACACAAGTGGTAGCTGACCAGATTTTAAGCAACGTGTGTGACAGAGAGACAAACACGAACTTTCTCTTATTTGATTGTTTGTTACTTGTTTTGTTTTAGCTTTTTCTTATAAACGAACATTTAATGTAAATTCGTTGCATATGAAGTGATTTTAGAAAGGAGTGAACGTTAATTTTAAACATTAGTTTACTAGAGTCAATAACTAAACAACTCGTAAATATGTTTCTTTTATGTTCAAATGTTTATGTATTTAATGGATAGTGCTTAAACCAAAGCACAGGCCAGAGAGCCCATGTATATACTTGAATAAATGTTTTGAACCCATACAACAGACTTTTCTTTATCGAGTCTCTATTCTATCTATGAGTCTTTCTTTAGAATATTTCTGTCCTCTTTTCTGTGTGTTTGAATGTGTATTTGTTTGTTTCTGTATGTCTATGTTTGTCCCTATCAACCCTTTGTCCCTACAAATACATTTCACCCTATAAATGGTTTTGACCCTATAAACCTATGACGTTACCAATGTTTAATTCCCATTGATCCCCAGGTGACATTCCCATGTTCAATTTCCATGTTCAATTCCCTTGACGCTCTACAGTCCCATCGATGTTAAAATGCCCCATGTTAAATTCCCATTGTCGCCAGAGTGCATGGACCATTTTTGCATGGTAAAGTCCCTTTGTCGCTAGGGTGGCCCCATATACTACTAGCGTACAGCAAGGACTTGTATAAAAGAATGTACGTCCGTTGTGCCTCTAAAGATGCTTATAAATGCTAAGCCGAGTACTGTGTCATATCCAACGCTTTGTGACAATAGCGTATCACGTAAACTATCACCTACAGTATCAAGGATAGTTTGGTGTTGGTTTCGTTTATTACAAAGGTGATATAATCGCGTTTTCCAGAACTCGGTTCACCCACGGATGTTGCCTGTGAACATCGGATTAATTCGTACTCATGTGAATAATGGAGGGGTTTCTTGGTTGGTGGGAGAAGTTACATGGTTCATAAGCTAATGAGACGTTGAACTTATCTAGATGTAAAAGCATCCAACAAATTAAGACAAATATATTTAATTTTTTTATACCATTCAGATGTTTTGCTATTTACGACTGTTTGCACGTAACGGCGGCATCGGAGCTTTAAGAAACCCCATGCATGTTGTTTCGCAAGGTGCAAAATTTTTATTTTCTTCAAAACTTTTCATTGGTTCATTAGGGCTGAACTTTTAAGACAAAACTGTTACATTTTATATCAACTGCGTGTCTGTATTTCATATAGTAACTAGATGGTTTATGTATTCTTAATTTTCCTGTTCAGTATTTAGCCATTATCTATTTTCTTGTTCCGTCTTTAGCCCCGAAACAGTGTCCTTGCCTTCCTGGACGAGCAATCCAATCTACAGCATGGATCGGATAATGCCTTTGTGTGCCACCTAACAGATAAATACAAGAACTCTGGTATCTACATCCCTCCAGTGAACAATCGACCGGAGTTCATTGTACTACACTTTGCGGGAAAGGTGGGACTTTCAAAGAATCTGCAATCACATAAAAAATGTATAAACAAAATACAGTCAAACCTGTTTAATAAAGCCATCTTTGTCTAGTGAAATAAATAATCCTGAAAGACGTATGACTGCTGGGTAGGTTTCCATAGATATAAGAAGCTAGTTCACAGAACATTGAAATGCTTCTAAGTTAAGACATGTAATAACTGAATGAGTTTACATTCTACAAGTTTACATTTAAGATAGGTTTAAATGTTTTGATATTTAATTTTTGTAAACGATGATTTGATATATGGAACGAAATTGGGTTTCGATAACAGTATTGATCGAATGTTGTTGAGACAAATAAAATTATATATCGTTCATACTGAAACTTGTTTCTTAAAGAATTATCTCAGTTACTATGTTACATTTATTTTAATCTTGGCTATTATTATGGATCAAATTGTATGATAAGCTTAAACATCATATGTATTTCAAGGTAACATATAATGCTGATGGCTTTTTGGTGAAGAACCGGGATCGTCTGAACCCCGAGTTGAAGGACTGTATGAAATGCAGCCGGAATGGTATCGTCAGCGAACTCTTCAAACTCAAGCGTGGGCCAACAGGGTATATATCAGTAAAGGCAAACATATTCAGACGCGGATGCATGATCATTTAACGATGGACTTGTCAAGCTGAGTAGATCTTTAGCTCGCCCATTGTTATACATATATACATGCCGGAATGCAAGAATGCATGCACACACACATACATACATACGTACGTACATACATACATACATACATAAATACATACATGCATACATACACACACACACACACACATGTACACACACACACACACACACAAACATATATACATACTTACATACGCACGAACGCAGACAGACACACAGACATACACGGCCTATATGAAAGAACATATGATGACAAGAGAAATATTTATTAAAGCAAAAATACAAAAAAGAAGAAAACCCATACAAATTTCATAAAGAGTGCAACCACACATAAAGTGCACATAAATAAACTGCTTAAATTACTATTATTACTACAACTGCTACTACTACTACTAATACTACTACCAATACTACTACTACAGCTAGTACTACTGCCACGGCTACTATTACTACTGTTACTCTGTTGCTACTTAAACCACTAGTACTACTACTACTGCTGCTTTTCTACTACTACTACTACTACTGCTATTACTACTACTACAAATACTAGTAATCCTACTACCACAACTCTACTGCTACAAACACTATTGATACCACTATTACATATTCTACTACAACTACTGCTACTACTGCTACAGCTACAAAAGTATTACTACCATTGCTTATACTACTGCTCCTGCTGCTACTCTGCTACTGCTAAAAGTCCTAGTACTACTACTGCTGCTCTTCTACTACTACTACTACTACTATAATGCAACTACTACCACAACTATTACTATTATACTACTATTACTACTATACGGCTACTACTGTACTACTACTACTATAACTACTACTAATACTACTTCTACTACTATACGAATAAACTACTACTACAACTATACCGCTACTATTACTACTATATTGCTGCTACTTTTACTACTATACTGCTACTATTACTACTACTATTACTACTACTATACTACTACTGATACTACTACTAATGTTACTTATACTACTATACTACAACTACAATTATACCGCTACTACTACTACTAATGCTACTATATTACTGCTACGACTAAAATACTACAACTAATACTATACGGCTACAACTATAATATTACTTCTACAACTACTGCTACTATATTACTACTATAAATACATCGCTAGTACTACTACTGTACTACTAGTACCTCTACTACTAAATCACTATTATTACTTTACTGCTACTAATACTGCTACTATACTGCTACTTGTACTACCTCAAGTAGCATTGCTACTATAATGCGACTACTACTAATATACTACTACCACTACTATACTGCTACTACTACTGTTACCACTATGCTACTATTACTATACTGCTACTAGTACTATAATGCTAATATTACTAATATACAGCTCTAGTTAATATTACTACTATACTGATACTATTACAATTACACTATTACTACTAATACTACTGCTATGTTGCGACTACCACTACCACTATTATACTGCTACTACTACTAGTATACTGCTACTACAACTACTAGACTACTACTAATACTACTACTATATTGCTACTTCTACCACTACATGTAGTACTACTGCTAAACTGATACTAATACTACTATACTGGTGCTGCTACTACTTCTACTACTACTATACTGATACTATTACTACTACTAAACTGCTACTACAACTATTTTACTACTACTGTTACTACTATTATACTACCACTACTGCTACTATGACTGCGTCTCTATTAGTACTACTATACCACAACTACTTCTACGACTACTATGATACTACTACTATATTGCTACTACTATTATACTTCTACTACTACTACTATTTCACTGCAAATACTACTGCTACACTGCTACCATTACAGCTACTATGCTACTACTATACTGCTAATATAACTACTACGACTAGACTGCTATTACTACTACTATACTGCTAATCCTACTACTAATACTACTGGTTTAATGTGACTACCACTACTACTGCTATGCTGCTACTACTGCTACTATAATGTTACTACTGCTACTACTACACTGCTAATACTACTACTTACGAGTACTATACTGCTACTGCTACTAATGATATTACTGATATCCTCCAACTAACATTACTACTATACTGCTACTACTAATAATACAAATATATTGCTACCATTATTACTAATACTATGTTGATACTACTACTACTACTAAACTAGTACTACTAATGCAACTATGATATTGCTACTAATACTATATTGCTACTAATACAGATACTACCACTATACTAATACTACTACTGCTACTACTACTATACTGCTACTACTACTATATTGCTACTACTACTATACTGCTACTACTACTATATTGCTACTACTACTATATTTCTACTACTACTATATTGCTAATAATACAGATACTACCACTATACTAATACAACTACTACTCTACTACTACTACCACTACTACTATACTGCTACTACTACTATATTGCTACTACTACTGCTACTATCACTATACTACTACTGCTATGCTACTACTATACTGCTACTAATACTACTACTATACTGCTAAACGGCTACTACTACTACTGCTACTACTATATGCTGCTACTTTGCTGCCACTCCTCTTGCTACTACTAGTACTGTACTGCTACTGCTATTAATATACTGCTACTACTACTACCTACTACCACTTCTGTTACTATTTCTACTACTATAATGAGGCCCCTTGTAGCCCAGTGGTCTGAACCATTCACTGTTACGGATCACTGCCATCTCTGTCTGCGTGATTTCCAATCTCGGACTCGGCCAACGAGGGTATGTGAGTACGCTTGCCGGTAGCTTCTCGTTGGTTGGTAGTTCTTTCCGAGATTTTCCCGGGTTCGTCCTCCACCATTGATACTGGCCGCCATGTATATCCTATCTTGTGCCGAAAAATGGCGTTAAACCGTATAACAACAACAGTTACTACTACTACAACTACTATACTGCTACTACTACTACTACTACAACTACTACCATCTGAGGCATAAAACGCTTCTAACAATATACCTACCACAAAACCGCCAAGGATAGCGAACATTTCAGTTAATATTTTCATCCTGAATCTTGTAATTATTTGTGAATCATATATACATACATACATACATACATACATACATACATACATACATACATACATACATACATACATACATACATACATACATGCATGCATGCATGCATGCATGCATACATACATACATACATACATACATACATACATACAAGAATGCATGCATGAATGCATACATACATATATACATACATACATACACACATACATACATGCATACATACATACATACATACATACATACATACATACATACATACATACATACATACGTACAAGAATGCATGCATACATACATACATACATACATACATACATACATACATACATGTTCTGACTGGGTTATATTTATAATTCTCTATAATTAATAATATATACCTTGATTTCTTTCATACGAACCCGGAACGACTGTGTAGATAGATGAGAATTAATTATTGTGTCGTCATGCGAGTGTGTCTGCTGCGCACGAGTGCATACAACACCGATTAAGTGGCATCATTTTTTTTTGTTTGGTGATGGGTGCCGTTTACCAGCGGACTTGGGTTCGAATCTCCGTAGATTATCTAACCTGTATGATATTATTTTTTGTATTAAATATTATTTCTGCCTTCTATTATCACGCATTCTTTTATAGAATCTAGGGATAGCATTTTCCGTTCTGTCTGGTGTATGTTTATAATTCCCATCTGACGAATAAATGATGGCCAGGGAAACAAATCGTAAATTCATAGGTGGAGTCGTTGTATACAATTATGTGTTTTACTAGCCTTATCTTGACCAATGGAAACCTTCGTCAAAGCAACGCTGATTTACCTGTTTAGTTCATTCCACGGGTGTTTTGAAGTCACCTTCAATCTGAGGTCGGATAATATTCATTTTTTTAACCGCACAGGGAGGATCTTGCTTTGACGGAAGATGTTTTACTTCAGCAGAAAACAACAAACAAGCAGCACAGGACGATTGTTTCCCACTTCAGGGTGAGTTTAGAGGTCCAAATTTGAAAATGTTAGGGATAAGATTAGTGTTTTATTATATAATTAATGGATTGGAGGGATAAATGATGCAAGCTCAAGGAATCAAAATATTTTCTTTAATAATAATAATAATAATAATAATAATAATAATAATAATAATAATAATAATAATGATAATAAAAATAATAATGATAATGATAATAATAATAATACTAATAATAATAATAATAATAATAATGATGATGATATGACAATAATAAAAATAATGATGATGATAATAATAATAATAATAACAATAGTTTTTTTATTTGTAATATAAACCACTGGCCCATGATGCATATCTATACATAATGCTTACAAAAACATGTTATAGTGCGTAACAAAAGGAACGTCATCTTTATAAGAAGCGTTAAGAGCTTTACGTTGGGGTTGTTGTTTTGGGGTTTTTTTTAATAGTTTCTTTTATGGTATAAACTATCAGTTGCCGAATCACACATCATTATGTTAGCTATGTGAGTCGGCAACTCACAGTTTATACCACGATAAACACGGGGGAAAAAAACAACGTTAAACTCTTATAATTGCAATTATTTATAATTTTATTTACTTTTTATTGTCTTGTGTTTTTGTCTTCTTAAAAAGAAGTATTTTTTTACCAGTTGTATACCCTGTGTAAGTGTATGAATTCTTGTTGAGGCTTCTGCTACGTAGCTATTTATAGAAACGGGAATTCTCCTTCTGTAACGTAATAGCTACGTCAATATCAAACAAGTAATTATACCAATGGTAGGCGATCTAAGGATTTGAACATTCCATATCATGGTTTTAATCTTTTATGTAAATTGACACATGATCACTCAGTAGAAGTTCAATATTCTAAGCAAAGGAAGTGTTGTTTGCTTTGTCATACGAATGACTCTTAGATTTGATTATATCATGAGTTCATGATGACTTGCGAATCATTATAATCCAGACACATAAATATCCAATTTTCGCGTCTTTAAATCTATTTTCGTGTTGATTAGGGTACCTACAGGGGCTCTTACACATGAAATTAATGCTATCGCTAAATGGTTATAGCGATGTGGGCCCAATAGTCAAACAGCGCAAGATATGGACACAGTGAATCAGTTACGACGTGGGGGTATAGCGCATCTCCCTCCCACTCCACATCGTAACAATCAGGCCTGCGTCTTACATTGTAGGACTGTGAATCCAAATGTTATAATGTTTGTCTTTGAAACCCCCTCCTCCCACTCCCTATATCCATTTACCTATAGTTTTAATTTAATTTGTAACGAGCTACAGTCAAAGTGCTGTAGCCACAATGTTCTAGGCAGATTTTGAATTTCACAGCTTTCCTTTTTCAAATCTAGTCAAAAAAAGAATTAGTTATATTCCTAAAAACAGCAAAGATCTGTTATTTGATTCCGTCAACTCAATTTATTCAGTTTTCTAAATAAAATATGAACTCATCGGTTTTTAGTTCGTTTTAAAAGCATGCAGTTTGTATGCCTTCCAGTTCAGTGTTTACAGTAATTACTTTGCAGAAGTTAGTATAAAGTAGCTCTCGGTACAGTTTATACAGAAATAAACGAAAGTGTGTCTGATCACATGATTATGTTCTGACCAATGGAAATCTTCCCTTCATTTATCAACTGATGCAACTGCAATTATATATACATGAAAGCAATCATTACTGCTTTACTCCAATTGGGTGTGAAAAAAACATATACTGCACAGTAATCAAATAAACGGATGGAAAAGTAACCCTAAAACTTGTGTGGAGCAAGATTAGTACTATTGATCTAAAGTCTTATGTAGCAGGAGTCGTTGATAAAATGTTTTTTTTTTTTCTTTCTTCTAATCTTTAAGGCTGTATAGCAACATTGCTAAATTAGCCATTCTCATTTTACTAGTATCATTGTATATAATGGACCTAATTTTTTCTAAAGTTGGACTTTTATATTCAAAGTTGGATAAGTATTGTCTTCGTATTTCTCCATATAGAGGACAAGAAGTAATAAAATGGAATTCATTTTCCATGTCAACGTTACGAATTTGATACAATCTTTCATCAAAGAAGATACTTTGATATCTTTCGGTATTGCCTCTTGTAATTTAATATATATTTATTTCAATTTAATTGTTTAATTGTCTTCCAACTTGGATTCTTCGTCGGGATTCGAATGTGAAATCAGTAGAACATTTTGTTATTAGGACTATTACAATAGTATTATCGGAATATTTTAGGATTAGTTTTGGATCTGATTCTATAAAACCGTAAGTTCATATTTTTTCTTCATTTTTACAGAATTTGTCCAGGCAAATAAATTATTGTTTTGTGGTTGGTTTTTTTTCTCTAAAGCTGTTGTTTTCACTCTTTCTTCTGTTACTGTTTATTCGGCCCGAAACAAGTGACATAAGACTGATTGGCAAGTGCCCCACTCTAAGCGTTTTGATTATATACCAAAGATCATTATCTCCCAACAATTCTAGATATTTTTGACAATTAAGTTCTACTCCCAATGAACAATAGAAACACAATCTTTCTATCTTTTTAATCTCATCCTGCACTTTTTCCCTAAATATGTCTTCACATCTCTTGCTGAACAATCTAAGCAATATAATTTCATCATTTACGCACTGCCAAATCCGAATGTAAATGATAATAATGATGGTAATAAATTATTATTATTATCATTATTATTATTATTATTATTATTATTATTGTTGTTGTTTTTGTTGTTGTTATTATTATTGCCATTAGTTTTAACTAGGCTGTCTGGACACGACGATGATATTTAGAAAATAAAACTGTTTATATTGACTTATATGTGTGATTGAAATAATACATGCTGTTTATTTACAATTGAAATACGATGTGAAGTTAGTTTAAAACTGAGTAATGTTTCAATGCGAAAAGTCCATAAATTTAACTGATCATTTTCATTTTCTTTCAGTAAGTTACTAATAATTAAACAAAAAGTAATTGTTTGTGCTTTTCTCGTGTTAGTCTTCCCTGTCGGATCTGGTGGATAGGATGAACAGAGCTGAGCATTTCTTTGTACGGTATGTCTGTCTGTCTCTCTGTTCAAGTCGGCATCACCTTCTGTCTCAGTTTTGTACTTTTTTATTCAGCCTGTTAGCTTAATCGATAGGGTTGACTAATATTTAGGACCAAAATGTGCTGGCTTCCAGAATTATTATCCACTTTTAACAGATGGCTGTTGCATATCTGTATCATTAAAAGCCGCTTATACATTAAAAGCATGCAGCCTGTAAGAGGTGGATCTTGTATATAACTATACATTAAATAAATGACGCTTATACATTAAAAGCATGCAGCCTGTAAGAGGTGGATCTTGTATATAACTATACATTAAATAAATGACGCTTATACATTAAAAGCATGCAGCCTGTAAGAGGTGGATCTTGTATATAACTATACATTAAATAAATGACGCTTATACATTAAAAGCATGCAGCCTGTAAGAGGTGGATCTTGTATATAACTATACATTAAATAAATGACGCTTATACATTAAAAGCATGCAGCCTGTAAGAGGTGGATCTTGTATATAACTATACATTAAATAAATGACGCTTATACATTAAAAGCATGCAGCCTGTAAGAGGTGGATCTTGTATATAACTATACATTAAATAAATGACGCTTATATATTTAAAGCATGCAGCCTGTAAGAGGTGGATCTTGTATATAACTATACATTAAATAAATGACGCTTATACATTAAAAGCATGCAGCCTGTAAGAGGTGGATCTTGTATATAACTATACATTAAATAAATGACGCTTATACATTAAAAGCATGCAGCCTGTAAGAGGTGGATCTTGTATATAACTATACATTAAATAAATGACGCTTATACATTAAAAGCATGCAGCCTGTAAGAGGTGGATCTTGTATATAACTATACATTAAATAAATGACGCTTATACATTAAAAGCATGCAGCCTGTAAGAGGTGAATCTTGTATATAACTATACATTAAATAAATGACGCTTATACATTAAAAGCATGCAGCCTGTAAGAGGTGGATCTTGTATATAACTATACCTTAAATGGACAACAAATTTTTACAAAAGTCATGTTACTGAAATAAAATTAGTCAATTCTTATCAATTTTTATGTGCTGAACACGAATATGACAGTCAAATTGCAAAATTGGCTCTAGTTTTTTTGTAATCTGCAAGAAATTAATGTTTACATAACGAAATGCATTCCAATAGTAAAAGGTCAACTGTAATAGCCTACCTATAAAAAATCAAGTCATTGACTACATCTTAGATTTCTTCGCCTGTCTCTTGTACAGCTGTTCGGGAGCATCTCTGAGGAGTGTCCAGCAGTAGTCAGCCAGCATTGTAGTGGACCATTTTCCCTGGTATCTTTGTTCCATTGTTGCGATATCTTGATTAAAACGTTCGCCGTGTTCATCACTAACAATACCACAGTTGCTAGGAAAGAAATCCAAATGGGAATGAAGGAAGTGAATCTTTAGAGACATATTGCAGCCAAGTTTCTTATACTTCATCAACATGTCTTCTACTAGTTCCTTATAGTTTTCTGCCCTAACATTTCCGAGGAAGTTTGTAGAAACTAGGCGAAAAGCATTCCATGCTTGTTTCGCGTCACCTTCCAGCAAGTTGTTGAACCGGTCATCTTTGAAAAGCTCTCGAATCTGAGGACCCACAAAAACTCCCTCTTTAATCTTTGCTTCGCTGAGTCGAGGGAATTTTTCATGCAGGTATCGGAATGCTGGCAAAGTCCGGTCAATGGCTTTCACGAAGTTCTTCATCAAACCTAGTTTGATGTGAAGGGGTGGTAGCAAGATTTTCTGAGCCTCAGCCAGAGCTGGGTGTTGGATAATCTTCTCTCCAATGGCTACATTCTGCCTGTGAGTCCATTCCTTCCTCATGTAGTGCATTTCCCTTGCTCGGCTATCCCACTCGCATAAGAAACACATGTATTTTGTATATCCTTGCTGCAGTCCCATTAAAAGGGCAACTACCTTCAAATCACCACAGAGGTGCCAGCTGTACTTGTTATACTCAATGGAATTCAGTAGCTGCCTTAAGTTATCGTATGTCTCTTTCATGTGGACAGCATACGCTACTGGAATAGATGGAAGAATGTTTCCATTGTGCAAAAGCACAGCCTTGAGACTCAGTTTTGAAGAGTCCACAAATAGTCTCCATTCTTGTGGGTCATGAGTGATTTTTAAAGCATTCATGAGGCCCTCAATATCGGAACAGAATATCAGATTACTTTCCTTTCTGAAGAAAGGCTCCAATTGCTGGTGGCGCTTTCGATATGCAGTAATTGTGACATCTTCTTCTAGAAGATTCCATTGTTGGAGTCTTGATCCTAGCAATTCTGCCTTGTTCTTTGATAAGTCCAAATCACGAATCAGGTCATTTAGTTCTTCCTGTGTTATTCTGTGTGGGGTTGATGATGCACCACAGTGAAAATCTGGATCACTGCATGCTGATGGACCAGGAGAAGAACAGGTCGACTCACCTTTGTCTTCGTCAGATGAATCAAGAGAATATTCTGCTGGAGGTTCTGGAATAGGAAGTCCCTCACCATGTGGAACTGGTCTCAATGCAGACGGAATGTTTGGGTAGACTATTCTCGACTTCTTTCGCTTCGTTATTCCGCCGGAAAGAGGAGGAACCAAGCAGAAGTAACAGTCATTCAGGTGGTTGCTTGGCTCTCTCCACACCATTGGGACTGCAAACGGCATTGATGACCTTTTGCAATTCAACCACTGTGAAAGCTGTGTTGTACATGTAGCACAGCATATATGCGGAGCCCAAGGCTTGTCTTGGTCACCAACCTTGCATCCGAAGTAAAGATGATATGCCTTCTTCACTTGAGAATTGATACTTTTCTTCTGGTTGGCAAATGTCACTTCCCCACAAATATAGCAAAAATTGTCCGCGGTATTAACACACTTTCGAGGCATTACTGTTCTTTATTGTACGTAAATGGATAAAATAATAAGTTTTATGTAACAGTAGCTTGAACTGTCTCGCACAACGTCTAAAATATTTTAAATGCTGAACCTATCTGATTGGGCTTTATATAGTACACTGCTTACGTCAGCTTCAGCAGCCTCCTGGCATTAGTATAATAGGCCTACACATGTATAGTACACTGCTGACGTCAACTTACTTCAGCAGCCGCATGGCATTAGTATTGCATTGCATCAGAAAATGATGCAATCAACTGTGGATGATGTGAGCATGATGGTATTATGCAATGTTACATCATTATTCCGGATGTTGCTGCAGTCCTACTGGAGAAATTTACACAGTGAAACATAGAAAATGAGGTATATGAATATCTTCAAAACGAGAGCCAATACAAATTTTTCACGGTTATATTCGTGTTCGGCACACCAAAATACTACAGATTAGGGCCTTTTCAAGTCAGTAATGATTTCACTGTTGACCAGTGATATTTAAAGTATGCGGTTGTAATATATGGACGTTGTATATCAATGCACTATAATGAAAAACGCTTATATCTTCAAAGCATGCTTAATATGCCTCGTACCGATATGATGAATATTAAATTACATATAATTTATAAATTAGTTAACATACATTTCTCTTCGAATATTCCATCTTTTATATCCTTCCCAGGACAGCGTAGTATGTCGTTTGCTGCCGTTTAAACTGCTAAAAGAATAGTTTTGTTTTCTTCAAGTTGATTATATGACCACACTCTCCCTTCTCTCAAAAACACACAAATGATGGACAAACCTCTCCTAGATTTAACATTAACGTCGGTTCCAAGTAGCATGACATAGCAATAGAAAATTGAATCACACCCACCCCCCATATATATATATATATATATATATATATATATATATATATATATATATATATATATATATATATATATATATATATATATATATATATATATATATATATATATATATATATATATATATATATATATATATATATATCTTAACAACGAGATTAAAATCGTAATAAGGTAGAAGAAAATCAAACTTTGGAAAGAGTGAAATTATTAAAAGAAAAATTAACTGTGTATGTTGAGAAAGTACACACAGAGCTTTTGCTGGTGTTGTGGGGTTTAACGCCATTTTTCAGCTCACGATAGGCTCTACATGGCGGCCATTATTAATCGTGGAGGACGAACCCGGGAAAACCCCGGAAAGAACCACCGACCCACGAGAAGCTACTGGCAAGTTTTCTTACATACCCACATTGGTCGAATCCGAGACTCGAACCCACGCAGACAGGAGTGGGATGGCAGTGATCCGTAACGGAGAGCGCTTTAGACCACTCGGCCACTCGGTTCCCCAGAGCTTTTGCGTGTTTACACAAGAAAAACGGAATTCACGTCAAGATACATATTTAGGCATATCTAAATTCCTCAAGAATGTTTCAAAATTTCATTTATACTTTAAGGTAGATTTACAAAAAGGGTGAAGGTTAAAATGATATATGATATTTTATGGCATTGATTATCAGCATTTTAAATACACATTTATCTATTCTTGGTACAGCTGCTTCATCAAAATTGTCAACAATAATCATGCATTCATTCAAGTCAAAGTATTTCCTCAAATATTCAGTTCTTATGTCGCTAAAATGTTGTAGTATTTCTATACATTTTTCATGCCTTGAAGTTTGAGTCATCTGTTTAGGAATTATATCTAACAATATATGTATGTATAAATATCCAATGTTATAAAACCAGACAGATCAGACTGGCCAAGTTTCTTATATCCACCTTTTACCGTAATACTATAAAGCATTTCTTTGCCAGATTGCTGTAGGGGGAAAAAAGCTCTTGGTCAAGTTGGATTGACATGTTATAAAATAACAAAAGTAGCTACTGTTCCGAGTCTATGCTCTTAAAAATTTAACATAACGGAGTGAAAGGCAACCAGTTTTGTAAACTTCAACAAAAAATGTATTTCCCTAGAATACGAAGTGAAAATGAGAAGAAAGAACTTACGATAATACGAATTAAATCCGACAATAATCCAAAAATTACATACGGTAATCCGCGTAATTTATAGCCATGAATAAACTTCATTAGCATTCCAAATTTAATCCGAAACTGAAGGTGTTGATGTGTCTGCTATAGCTCCGAGAGTGTTGATATGCCAACAGTCTTTTGTTGAATCACAAAAATATATGTGCAGGCTTGAACCCACTATAAATTCCATTAATGTCTCTATCCCATATTTTTTGTCAGAGCACTTTTGTGTTTCCATAGAAAATAGTCACGTGAATTCAATAATTTCCAGAAATACAATTCAGCCCAACTGGACACAACATAGTATGTAACTTAAACGTGCTAGATGTTAAAGGATTAGTGACAAAATCCGCTCACTTACAAGATTACATAGTTCTTTTCTTGACCTAAAGTCACAATTAGTATTTTCTATTTTTTTTTAAATTACCTAATGGAAAATAACCTTCTGGAATGATCCTGATGTTTACAAAATAAAGACAATAACCTAAACTAACTAAATTTCTCTTAGGAAATTCCAAAACCTAGACCCAAAGAAACGTATTTACTTCTTCTTTTAATAATAATAACGATTTTAACACATACACGTTGAGAATAATCAAGCTATGTCTTAGTTGTTTTCACAGAATTAGGAACAAAAATCAATTTGGGTCAAGCAGAAATGAACTCATGTTCGGGCAAGCTCAAGTCCGACATACAATGTTACATTAAAATAGCATGTAATGAAGAAAGATTAAAATAAAACTGACTAACCAAGAAAATCAAATATAAGTAACACTACGGTGTAAAAATATTTAACACGTTAGCCAGTTGATGTAATAATATTCCAGAGAAAATAGTTGTATTACAGCTAATGCAAAAGTAACACTTATTTAATTTATCCTGTTTCAACTATTCGCTCCAGGTGTCTCAAGCCAAATAAAGGTTTGACAAAAAGCGATTTTTCAGACGTTGTGGTATCAGAACAACTCAAGTACAACGGCATTACGCAAATTGTTAAACTACGCAACAAGGGATTCACGTACAGACAGACACACGCAGAATTTGTGTTAAGGTAACAATTTATTTATGATACAATTAGGAACTGACAATTTACTTATATTTTGTATTATTTGGGCAAATATTTATTATATAGGAACCTGCAGTCCAGTGAAGAAGATAATATCAAACACACTGTGTATTGTGACTATGCGAATTTTCATCATTGAAACTGTGTTGGCAACATAAAGACTACAACTGAATACGACAGATAAAATGTACAATACTCAGGACAGGAGGTGGAAGACGTATAACTAGCGTGTTGATTTTAAAGCAGTCACTTCTACATTGCATTGGGATTTGTTTTTTCTTTTACAAGTTGTATTAAAAATGGACTTTACCTTTGCCTGTTACTGCCAAGAGATATACTGCTCATATGTTAATTTTTTTCACACACACACATGTATATATATATATATATATATATATATATATATATATATATATATATATATATATATATATATATATATATATATATTTATTTATTTATTTATTTATTTTTGGGGGGGGGGGGCGGCCGAAGGTATCATAATATTAGGACAGAATTTTTCAGTACAAGTAATAAGATTGAAATTTTCTCTACACTGTATTAAAAGTAAGTTGATAAATTATATTGAAAGTAGATTTCTATTAAAATATATTGAAATTGAATGTATTTATTTCGGTATTATGATTGTGTACTATTTACAATGATTGCGCTCTTATGATCAAGTACTAACCGTCTTATACATACATTGCCAGCAAAAAGTACATTCGCTAGGTTACGTAAATAGATGAACTAGACATATTCCAAAGATTTTTCAAGAGGGCACATGCGCTGATCTTGCAAGAAGTACCTACGTAATAATGTACATAGACCCAGACGATAATCTGTAGAGACTACGAAGCCTCATTTTGAGATTCTGGCCAATGCAAAACAACTAGGCTCATGCCCATATTTGGCTTTGTCTTAAGAAACCGATATATAAGACTCCAACCCTAGGGCACACCAGTTTGCTGGCCAGAGAACTCAAACAGCTTCTGTCTTTGCAGGTAAGATAACTGTATGTGTATAATTTTTCAAAGTATAAAAATTTTTTATCATTAAGATGTTAGTCTAACATCAGCATGTTTAGACATTAGATCATTTTAATATTCTTTACTATTATTTAATATAATGTATTGCTTATATTTACTTATAATTATATTATTGATTATAGTAAAATCAACGTTCGCTACCAGCTTCATACTCAGTAATAGTTAATTTAGAAATAAAATACTCTTTAAATAATAGAGTTTAATATCTTGACATTTTAGAATAAATTCAGTAAAATATATTTCAATTACGGCATTAGTCTGAAATATTGAAATTTTGATTATTTTGCTATCGTGAATTTATTCGATATTTAATTATCTGTATTACATTCTAAACGGCAGATATTATACAAGTATGATGTTGGTAAGTGAAAGAATATCGTAGTTTTATATGTATTTCTTATATCCGCAATTTAAGCTTATGTAGTTTGACATTGGAATGTAATTTTATATGTTGAGTATTTCAATAAAGTTTTGCTAGCCAGAAAACTCAAGTAGCTTCTGTCTTTACAGTCAAAACCGAGTACCTTCAATTCCCCAGATGTAGCCAGATCTTCATCATTAAGTGACACCTCTTTCAAGATGATTGAACTTCGTCTTTCTCTCTTTCTCTCTCTCTCTCCGTCGAGCTTTGGAAACAGCTGGCTTAGAGTTTACGAGAAAATCCATCTCATAAAGGTCAATGCATAAATTTCTTTTCCGATTGATACAAACTCTTTTATTCATGAAAATACTAATGACTGCGTAATCAGTCGTTTTCATCTTGACAGTAGGAATGTTAATTTCACGTTACATAGTACAATGAAGAAGACAGTATGCTTTCCAAGTTTGGCTTGCATAGCAGTATCAACCAATATCATCGAGTAGACAGTTATATTATTTTTGACACTAATCAGCCAAGGGTATCCATAATCCACCCCTTTATGAAGGGCGCTCTTGTGGACAGGAGCGTTTAATGGAATGTATATGTCAAATTAAATCCATATTATTATATGTTAACTTTAAATAATATGTTCTTGATGTGGTTTGACCTTCAATAAATAAACACCAATATACAAATATATATATATATATATATATATATATATATATATATATATATATATATATATATATATATATATATATATATATATCCAAATAAATATATAGATATATAGATATATATATATATATACATACATATATAGATATATATCTGTATATATATATATATATATATATACA
>CM068832.1:104287640-104302640 GCA_028554795.2 Sinohyriopsis cumingii
TAATATGCAGAACAAAAGGTCAAATATTTGTTTGTATTTGTTGTACAAAAAGAGTCTAAATATGAAACACATGGATACCAGCGTTATTTATGGTTGCTTCTTCTTGGATTCCAAGCTTTATAAGGACTATTGATCAACGTAGTGTGTTATGTTCGCAGTGCTTTTTTTCCCCGCCTATTCCGCGGTGCGATGGTAGATCGTGGAAACATAACCCCATTTTGCCCGCCAATTCCGCATGGTGCGAGTTTAAATCGTGGAAACATAATCCCGCTTAATTCAGAGGAACGAAGTACTACATATGTTAGATAATAATGTGATTTCCAACTGAAATTTATCAAACTGCGAAAATTAAATTTGTGCATTTCAACAAATGAGTATGATTTTATCTCTCTCTCTCTCTCTCTCTCTCTCCCTCTCTCTCTCTCTCTCTCTCTCTCTCTCTCTCTCTCTCTCTCTCTCTCTATATATATATATATATATATATATATATATATATATATATATATGTGTGTGTGTGTGTGTAAATTAAAACTGTAATTTTCCCCGTATTTCACGTCTTTGATATGAACATTCTTGTGACTATACAAGAGTCAAATGAATCTCTTCTGGGTTTCTGTCTTTTTTTTATTTACAAGGTTTTCATGAAACAGAGTCTAGTCTCTTGGATGGAGGGTGTGCTGTGTGAAGTACATGAAAGGAAGGAGGAGGAGAGACGAAGAGAGGAAGAAGAGATTAAAATAAAGGAGCAAGAGCGTAAAAAGGAGGAGGAAGGACGTAAAAGAAAGGAGGAGGAAGTACGTAAAAGAAAGGAGGAGGAAGAACGTAAAAGAAAGGAGGAGGAAGAACGTAAAAGAAAGGAGGAGGAAGAACGTTTGCATCGAGAAAAGGAAGACCAGCATAATTTCGTTGAGCTACGAAAAGCGATTGACACCAAGGAGGTACCAAAAGGAATGAAAGGGGCGTTTCAGTCGAAATTGAAACATAGGAACATAGGAGGCACACCGGTAAGTTGTGGATGCCAGATAAAAATGACATTTTCACTTGCATTATGTTCAGTTCAAAATTCTTTTCTGGAACGGTGTCATTCGATGTTTGTACGGGTTTAGCTTTGCACAGTATCTGACATGAGTGTTTACGAGTTTGAGTCATACATTAGCATCGTCTACCTTAAGTTAGCCTTACCTTTGCTGATTTCTTTTGAAATGGAGGAAAGAAAAATTTTATCAACGATTCTATTTAAATCAATATATTTAGTATGAACTAATAACCTTTGCTTGATCAAACTCATATTCAATCTACCAATCATCACAAAACATCATAATTCAGATTTTAGGTAGATTTGTCGTTTCACTTTCAGGTAGGACGTACAAATTTACAATCCAACTACAACGAAGATCATGAAGTGAGGGCAGGTACTGTGTCCGAATATCATCAGAATTTTACTATCTATCTATCTATCTATCTATCTATCTATCTATCTATATATATATATATATATATATATATATATATATATATATATATATATATATATATATATATATATATATATATATATATATATATATATATAAGTATGTATCTATGTATCTATGTATTTATAAACCTTTTAACTACAGGCATACTCTATGTGTAAACTAATAGTAGTAGTCTGAAGATTATAAAATAATTAAAAAATAAGCTTCCATACATATGTAAGTTTATATATGTATATGTATGTACATATATATAAATGTATGTATGCATCTATATATATGTATAGAAATATACATATATACATAGACGTATAAACATATGCATATATGCATAGACATATATATATAACATATATATATATATATATACATATACAGATACATATAATATACATATATACATAAATATATACATATATACATATAAAATATAGATAGATATATAAATATATAAATACACATATATATACATACATATATTCATAGATTTATATACAAAGACATATATACATCTATATATATAAATATATAGACATGTTATAGATATATACACATAAATACATATACAAATATACATATATATATATAGCTACATATGTATATATATATATATATATATATACATAGATATAGACATATACAAATATACACATGCATATATAAATAGACTTATACAAATATATACATATACATATATACATAGAAATATATACATGTACATACACAAATATACATATACATATATATACATAGACATATATACATACACTTATATGCAAAAACATATGTACATCTATACGCATAGACATAAACATATAGACACATATACACCTAGACATACATGCACATATACACGTGTACACATAGACATATACACACATAAATAGATATACACATATACATATATACACATAAGCATATATACACAGACATATACATATGCACATAATCATATACACATAGACATAGACACATATACACATAGTCATAAAGACGCATAGACATATATACACACAGATAGATATCTTCACATAGACATATGCAAATAGATATATACAAATTAGCATATACAAATAGATATAAACAAAGACACATACACATGGACATACGCATAGACATATACGCATATATATTTACACATAGACACACACCTATAAACATGCACACAAAGACATAAGCACATAGACATATACATTCGCATAAACATATATGAACATAGACATACATGAACATAGTCATATATACACATAGACATATAAGTATAGACATATATAAACAAATAATATATAGACATAGGCATATATACATATATACACATAGACATATACACATAGACATATGCACATAGATATATACAAAATAACATATACAGATATACATACACATAGAGATATACACATGGACATAACAGATATACACATTGACATATATATATATATATGTATATATATATATATATATATATATATATATATATATATATATATATATATATATATATATATATATATATATATATATATATATATATATGTATAAATATATATATATATATATATACATAGACATATATAAAAAGACATATGCATATAGATATATATAAATTTACATCTACAAATAGACATACACATAGACTTAAAGACATGGACATAGACATAGACATATGCACATATATAAGTATGCACACATTGACAGATCGACATATGTACACATAGACATATATGCACATAAACATATGCACATGGACATATGCACACATAGATATGTACACACATAGACAGATACACACATAAATATGTACACAGATAGATATATACACATGGACAGATATTAACATAGACATATGCACATAAATATATGCACACCTGGATATATACACATATAGACATATACAACATGGACATACGCACATAGAAAGATATATATATATATCACATAGACAGATATACACAACTACATACACACACATAGACATATACAAACAAAGACATATATAAACACAGACATATACTCACATAGACATACACACATAGACATATATACACATAGACATATGCACACATTGACAGACACATACATAAACAGATATAACTATAGACATATACACACTTAGACATATACAAACATAAACTGTTATACACATAGACATACACACTCATAGATATAAACACACAGACATACACACATATACATATATATTCACATTTGCATATTCACAGACATACACATTTATACACACACATATATATATATATATATATATATATATATATATATATATATATATATATATATATATATATACATTGACATACACATAGACATACACACATATACATATAGACATAGACAGATACACACATACACACATAAACAGAGATACAGATAGACATATGCACACATAGGAAGATACACACATAGACATATATACACATGGACATATACACACGTGGACCGATACACACATGGTCAGATATACACATAGACTAATACACACATAGAGATACGCACATAAACAGATATACACATGGACATATACACACATAGTTACACACATAAACAGATATAGACATATACATACACACTCATGGACAGATACACACACAGACATACAGACATGTACATATATATACACATAGATAGATACACATAGGCATACCCGCATATACATATATATTCACACATATACATAAACACAGAGACATACACACATATACATATACACCTATACCTATACATATAGACATATACACATAGACATAAATACACATAAACAGATATAAACACAGAGATATACACACATCGACATATACACACATAAACAGATATACGCATAGTCATATACAAACACTGATACACACATAGACATATATACACACTCATGGACAGATACACACACAGACATACACACATGTACATATATATACACAATTATATATACACATAGACATACCCGCATATACATATATATTCACACATATACATAAACACAGAGACATACACACATATACATATACACCTATACCTATACATATAGACATATACACATAGACATAAACACACATAAACAGATATAAACATAGAGATATACACACATCGACATATACACACATAAACAGATATATGCATAGTCATATACAAACACTGATACACACATAGACATATATGCACATAGGTATATACACAGATATAAATATACACACATAAACAGATATACACATATTCATATACTCACATATACAAATACACAAGCATACATACACACAGACATATATATATATATATATATATATATATATATATATATATATATATATATATATATATATATATATATATATATATATATATATATATATATATATATATATATATATATACATAGACACATAGACATATGCACACATATATATACACACATAGATATTAACATAAACATGTACACAGATGGACATATACACATGAACAGATATTCACATAGACATATGCACTTAAGCATATACACACATGGCCATATACACACATAGACATATACATCATAGACATAGACACATAAGCAGATATAGATACATTTGCACATTGACAGATACACACATAGACATATACACACAGACAGATATACACATATACATATACACATATAGACCGATACACACATAAACATATATACACACAGACATATACACACATGGACATACATACATATACATATATATACACATATATACATATATACACACCTCGATAGATACATACATAAACTAATATACACATTGACATATACACACATAGACATGTACACACATAAACAGATATACACATAGACATACACACTCATAGACATATGCACACACAGACATACACACATATACATGTATATTCACATATACATATACACATACATATACACATATACATATATATATATTCACATATACATACACATTGACATAAACACATATACATATACACATATACATATACACATAGACAGATACACACATAGACAGATAAACACATAAATATATTTACAGATAAATATATGTACACATTGACAGATACACACATATACATATATACAAATGGACATATACACACATAGACAGATACCCTCTAGTCAGATACACACATTGACATATACACGCATAGACAGATACACACATAAACAGATATACACACATATATAATATATATATATATATATATATATATATATATATATATATATATATATATATATATATATATAGATATACGCACATAGACAGTTACACGCATAAACAGATATACACATAGACATACACACTCATAGACAGATACAGACACAGACATACACACATATACATATATATACACATCAACATATACTCAGAGACATACCCACATATACATGTATATTCACACATAGACAAACACACTGAGACATACACACATAAACATATATACCTACACCTATACACATATACATATACACATATATATTTGCACACACAACCATATATAAACATAGACATATACACACATAGACATATACACACATATACAGATATACACTTAGACATAGACACACATAGACAGATACGCATATAAACAGATATACACATAGGCATGTACAGAGATAGACAGATACACACATAAACAGATATACACATATACATATACACACATATACAGATACACACACATGCATACACACATAGACATATATATACACATAGACATGCACACATGGACATATACACATAGCCATACACACATACACCCACCCACACACACACACATATATATGTATGTATATATATGTATGTATATATATATATATATATATATATATATATATATATATATATATATATATATATATATATATATATATATCTTCAAAGACTTTGAGATAAACATATTGGTTTATATAACGATATCATTGAATAACTTTGAGACATAAATCTGACAAGAAGCAGGGAAACCGACGTTTTCAGCAACCGGCAATATGGTTCGCCTTTCTGCTGGTATCGCTTATTATCACGCATAATGATGATGATTACGAACATATTACAGTTTCTAAAGACTGCAACACTAGGATGGCTGGTTCTTCCAACTTGTGTATTTTCTTCCTGTATGTTATATCTTCTCTGATTCGTTGAACATTCGTTGATTGTTAATTGAGCTAATTTTTGTTGTTTAAGACAGATTTAGATTTATCGAAAAACATTTAATAAAGACATTGTTTGTCAATTATATTTACTATGAACGTGTGCAGGCTCCATGCTAAAACATCACTATGTTATCTTTTTTATCTTCCTGTATTCGGGAATTTTGCAAATGCCAGTGAGACATGAGAGACTCGTGTGAATTCTAACACCTGGAACTGGAATGGCAAAGTTCCAACATGTTGACTTACTGCCTTCAATTAATGGCTGCGCGTGCGCTATACTACATAAACACATTAAATTAGCTATCGTCCAGTTGAGAAAAGGTTTCTCTGCATTCTGAATTCCTGTTAAATACATAAAAAAACCTGCCTGCGGTGTCGATAACGCATGGCCAATAAATCGTTACGTACCGCAAGAAAGCTTGGAATTTTCGCTCCGTAAATTGAAAGTTCTGGAAGTCGTAATATGACTTTGTGTTGAACAAGGGCATAATGTGTTCTTGAGAGTAATCATAGAGAAAATTGCTTCCGTCATCACGAAGCACTGTCAAAATGAAAAACTCCAAATTGATACTTCAATAGGATTAAAGTGTGGTAGGAAATTATTGTGGCACACCCAAAATTTAGATCCCATGTACTATAAGCAAACGCTTCCAGTATGGCGGACAACTTAGGCATGAATAAAGTAATACATAGGATGTTAGTCCAATTGTACCAACCTGGCGTCAGTGGCTACGGCGCAGGAATCTGTCGATCGATGGACGGTTTCCAGAAGATGGTGACCAAGTGAAAGATAACCAGAGTAATTTTACACCAAAGACATGCCTTCAATGGATACCCACTTATTAACGGTAATGAGTTCTTATGGCATGCGTCGTCAAACATTGCCGAAAGAAAGCAGAACATCTAAATGGAAACAGAATATAAAAAGGTTCATAGCCGAAAAATATAAAATGTAAGTATAATTGGAGAAGACAATAACGGCAAGTTATAGATAATAACCTGGGTGTGTCAAAAATACGTACTTTAGACCGCTGGTAAAAAAAGAAAAAATCTCAGACAGAGATGGCAACTCAAATATTATAAAAAAAATTAATCAGTCACGATACGTGTTATATCGTTCATGTTGTGTAAGAATGACAATCGACATTTGCTAGAGTTCTACAAAAATCCAAAATGTCAAGATAATTACGCATTCAAAATAAATGATGCAGTTTTCGAAAAGAATCGTTACGCCGTCCGCTTACTACCAGTTTTCGCTTGTATTTCTGTAGAACACCAGTGTATCCGAATTCCCCAAGACTGGAAGATGGGTGAATCGATCGGCTCCGGGGGATTTGGCACGGTTTACAAAGTTCTTGGTGCAGGGACACAAGACGAGCAGTTTGCCGTCAAGCAAATTGCGTTCAGCATAAGCAAAGAGACCTTAAAGGTACACATAATGCATTGCAATATAATATTTCAGTCAAGACTAAGCAATAATGTAATTTGGATTTGTTTCAGTCTGGCCCTGGGGCATCATGCCGCAGGTATGTTGCATCATCTCTCACCCAGTCAAATTATCCTGACACCAGGCTGACCTTTTCTAGCACTAACCTCTTATTGCTTAGCTCCAAGCGAGGCAGCTGCTTGTGCAGAAAAGCCATTTTTATACGTCTTTGGTATGAATCGGCCGGGTTCGAAACCGCGACCTCCCGCATCCCAGGCGGATGCTCTAGCCACTAAGCCACTGGGGTTATCTAAGTAGCTAAGTATAAGGAACCTCATTTCGTACCGGTATGAATGAACTAATGTGGAAAGATAAGGAAGTGCCACAAGAATTTAACATACAAATATACCCAGAATATATTTCATGGATATTTGAATATTTTATAGGTAGATTCTAAGAAACATGACATGACATATATCATGAGAACTGTGATCTTTTGTTAAATTTGCGATTTTAATAATGCACGCTTCAAGATGAGTGTATTATTAACTTTCTATTTAATTCGAATGACAAATATCTGAAAATTTACAAGTGATGCAAATACTATTTTCATATCATTTAACACCACCACGTGTCTAGCATTATTTTTTTTAGTAATTAACGCACTTATTTGTATTAAAAGAATGAACTTTCGAATTTTATTAACCATCGTTCCTCTCCAAAACACGATTTGATGCCTTTAGTTAAAGAATGTTCATGGGGTTTATAATTTTCTTTGATATGATAACCAAATAATAATATATTCTATTTAGGACATAATTTTTGTGTTTTTTATTGCCATTATTATTCTTATTATTCTTATTATTATTATTATTATTATTATCATTAGTAGTAGTGGTGATAGAAACAGTCGTAGTAGTATTTCTTGTTTTTGTAGTCTTCTTTTATCTTCGTCCTGTTTTCTTCTTCTTCTTCTTCTTCTTCTTCTTCTTCTTATTATTATTATTATTATTATTATTATTATGATTATCAGTTTATGCTCATTTATTCTCCATTAACTTGACATTGTCAGAATCGTTCAGTATTTTACGATATTGAACTCGCGCACTTCATATTGCATTCATAAAAGAACTTCTTTCTATTGTAAACAAACAATGGACGCAGACGCCAGCACTTTTGATTTTTAAACAAATTATATACACTCACGTAGTAGGCCCTTTACGTTTTGGTTGATTAAATTTGTTTCTGAATGAACTAAATCAGATGTTTTGTGGACTGTCACAAGCCAGCTATTTTGCTACATTCTGCGTTAACCTTTCTGATACAATATTTCGGATTTAGGTGGGCGATAGACGCCAGATTACATAAAATTGATGGATATCTACAAATAGCATGCAAGTGACAAGGGATAAACTGTCTTATTTAGCTGCAAAAAAAATATGCTTACAGTTTTACATCCTAAATTTCTTCAAAATGTACTTTCTTAGTTTTCAAATCCGAATTACATGAGCCATGTCATGAGTTCTCAAGCTTGATTCCACATTTCGAAATTGTACTGTAATTTCGACTATATTCCAAGTGTAATTACATCCTCTTTACTGCACTCAAAATAAAATAAACATTAAATCCCATAGCGTCTTTTTGATAATTGCAATTGAAAGACTCCATATGTTCCCCACATTATGATTTCAATCATCCAATGACAGAACAGAAACGCGCTTCCAGATGTCAACACGTTTCTCCTTCGCTGCTTCAATCCGATGTATTTCGTGTAGAATTTGCCCAGATGAATCCAGTCCAAAATCACAAACTTTCGTCGAATCGAAACAAAATACCAAAATATATTCGCTCCAGATCAAAAGGAAAAGTCGTTGCAATGCCCATTCATTCACAATATGACTGCAAATTTCAATTTTAACTAGACACGCCATTCTCTTTAGAAAGTTCTGTCGACCGCGCGACTAAGTTCAAATTTATCTGGGTGCAGTTATGTGCGCATTAATAATGATGTAATTTTGTAATGTCAAATCTGCGCTTGTGTATTTAGTTTAGAATACGGCATTCATTCATTTACGTTGTTTCTTGTAGTGTATTTTGTTTATATAATTAAACCTTAGGTAGAATAAATAAATGAGCATATAATAAAAAGGTTACTGCATTAGTATGGGAAAATATAAACTCGTTTTGTCGGAAGGATATACTGCACTCACAAGTTCGTGCAGTATTCATTCCGAAAATTCCTTTCTATTTTCCCATACAACTGCAGTAACCTATAATTATTTAACGGTGGAAGAAGATACGTATACCTTCAACATTTTGATTGGTTAATTGTACTTCCGGGTAAACCTATATTTCATTTATTAAGAGCAATTAGATGACCCGGAAAATGATAACTTGATTCTATTTTTGATTCTAGACTCGGGCTTCAGTAAACACCCATAATTATCTGAGGTGCATTTTAATTGATTTTCAATAAAAAGCAACAAAAAGCGATTCATCCAGTCCATAATCACGAAATTTCGTAGAATCGACAACAATGCCAAATTTTATTCATTCCAGATCAAATGGAAAAGTTGTCGCAATGCACATTCATTAAAAATATGACTCCAGATTTTAATTTTAAGTAGACCAAAACGCCATTTTCTTTCCAAAGTTGTGTCTAGCGCGCGACTAAGTTCAAATTTATTGGGCGGCGTTAATAAAAAGGTTGCTGCATTTGTATGGGAAAATATGGACTCGTTTTGTGGGATGCACTCCAAGGTCGTTCAGTATTTCCATCCGAAAAACTCGTTCGTATTTTCCCATGCAAATGCAGTAACTTATAATTTTTTATAAGCAGCTGCATCGATATCGTCCTTTATTCGAAATAATTATTAATCGATATATTATTAATTTGCCTAGCAGATGAAAAGTGTTAAAATGTTTATTTAGGTCATGGAAATTCTGAAGAAAGACGTCACAATGTTAAAAGGTTTGGAACATAAGAGGATTGCAAAGTACTACGGATGGGCAGAAAAAAATTATGCATTTTCCATATTTCTGGAATGCGCACAGAACGTAAGTGTATGGCATCATAATCGAATTTGAATGTATGTGTATGTCGTAATCAACGCATTTGAACGCAAGTGTATGACGCAATGGAATAATTTAAACGTAAACGTATGACGTAATGTACTCGATCAAACGTAAATGTATGACGTAATGCACGGATTTGAAAAAAGAAACAAAGCTAAGAAACCAATTAAGAGAGGTAAAGAAACGGTCTTAAACCTCTCACGTAGAATATTAACTGATAATGACTATATACTGTTAGGCAAAGGGCTAAAATTGTGTCCCAACCCTAAATGTCACAATAAAATTAAATTAGCTGAAGAAATTTTTAATTTCTCTAGACGCTTAAAATTAAAAGAATTCTTTTATGATAAAGCATACAACAATCCAGAGAGTAAATCGATTTCTTTTCATTATAAAAAATGGGTATTTTAACACAATTAAATCATCTTTTACACCAGCTAGTGGACGTGACTCATATTTAGATTTTTATATTGACGCGAACACAAAAGAGATATTAACTGATAATCATAAAAAGCAATATCGTAGTAATATTTCTAAGGACGAAATTAAGTCTTTATATAATCTAATGAATGACGACAGTATAGCTATTAAAAAGGCTGATAAATCAAACACTATTATTATTATGAATCAAGATGATTATGTTAAAGAAGTTGAACGTCAATTAAATGATGAAAAATACTACAAACATATTGACAAAAAACCGTCAATAGAAATTAAATCAAATATTTCAACATGCATTAATGAGATTGCTAAAAATAATAATTCCGTAATTGAGGAATTTGATACTTTCCCTCTTAACATACGTACACTTCAGTTGTACATATTACCCAAAACTCATAAAAATCCTAACCATAATTTACCTTTAAATTATCCAGGATGACCCATTATATCAGGTTATAATTCATATACTGAAAACCTATCCAAATTTATTGATAGTGTTTTACAATCTTTAATGAAATCACTTCCTTCATACAATAAAGATACCGCTGATTTCATTAAAAAGTTGAAGTCTATTCCACATCTATCTGATAACTCAATCCCTGTATCATTAGATGTAACATCACTGTATACCAACATTCCGCATGTAGATGGTATTGAAGCATGTAAATATTTTATTGATAACAATCTTAATAATAGCACACTATCTAGTGAAGATATTTGTAAAATAATAAAACTTATCTTGAAAAATACTTATTTTCAATTCAATAATATTAATTACATACAAATAATGGGTACAGCAATGGGTAGTCCCATGGCTCCTTCATACGCTTCCCTTTTCATGGGTAAATTAGAAAAAGATTATCTTCAAAACGAAAAGTTTAATCCATCTGTTTGGTTCAGATTTTTAGATGACATAGTTATGATCTGGAACCATTCAAATGAAGAACTGAAAAAATGTATTGATCGCCTGAATCATTTTCATCCGACAATTAAATTTACTTATACTGCATCAAGTATGCATGTTTCATTTTTAGATGTAAATGTAATAAAAAATATGGATAACACTATCTCTACAAATATTCATATCAAGGAAACTAATATCCACCAATATGTAGAATATTCTTCATGTCATCCCATGTCATGTAAAAACGGTATACCATATAGCCAGGCCAAAAGATACCGACGCATTATTTCAGATGATTATCAATTACAAAATTCTTTGAATAAATTACGAACTTATTTCAAAAATAGAAATTATCCTACATGCATAATTGATTCTGCACTGAGCAAAGCCCGTAATCTTACTCAACATGAGGCTTTAAACACAGCAGAATGTAAAATAGAGAGAGATGTAATTCCTTTCACAATACAATATGATCCTTCATTGCCTAACATAGGTCGTATAATTAATAAATATTATAGTCTCCTAAATTTATCCAATAAAACTAGCGTCAAATCACTTTTCAAAATTAAACCAGTTCTCGCTTATAGAAGACCCAAGAATTTGCAAGATTTTTTAGTCAGAGCTAAACAGACAGAAAATTAAAAAATACACTTTTCGTCATCTAAATGTAACAGACACCTGTACTCTCAATGTGCAAACATAAGAGAAAGTAGTTCTTTCAGTAGTGCTAATACAAAAGAGGTATTTTCTCTGCGCGATAACACTAACTGCATATCAACTGATGTGATTTATTTAATAACCTATAAAAAATGTAGCATGCAATATGTTGGACAAAGACTAAAACAAGTTTCTAAGAGAATGAATAATCATCGCTTTCATATAAAAAATTTTAGAGATCCTCAGTTTTCCTCTAATGTTTCAACACACTTTAACACCAATGATCACTCTCTACTTGATTTTTCTTTCATACCAATAGATATTGTGCATGGTGACATGAATAGACTCATAAAAGAAACTTCTTGGATTCATAAGTTAGATATTCTGTATCCTAATGGACTTAATGCTAATGCACTATATAAAATTGTATAATTTAAATTGATATATTGTATATCCGTTATAACAATATAATTATATGTATCACTGTTTGTCTCTAGTTTATTTTATTATTTTACGGATTTGAACGTAAATGTATGACGTAATGCATGGATTTGAACGTATGAGTATGTCGCAATGCACGCATTTGAACGTAAATGTATGGTGTAATGCATGCATTTGAACGCAAGTTTATGACGTAATGGAATAACTTAAACGTAAACGTATGACGTAATGTACTCGTTCAAAAGTAAGTGTATGAAGTAATGCACTCATTAGAACGTAAATGTATGACGTAATGCACGGATTTGAACGTAAGAGTATGTCGTAGTGGACACATTTGAAAGTAATTTTATGACGTGATGCACGCATTTGAAATCAAGTTTTTGACGTAAATATATGACGTCATGTACTCATTCACAATTGAACACAAGTGTAAGACGTAATGCACGCATTCAACGTAAGTGTAGGACGTAATGCACGCATTTTAACGTAAGTGTAGGACGTAATGCACGCATTTTAACGTAAGTGTAGGACGTAATGCACGCATTTCAACGTAAGTGTAGGACGTAATGCACGCATTTGAAAATATAACATCTCATTCGCATGAAATGTGCTTCTTACTGAAAATAAAGTTTAATCCCACCCCTTCACTGAAAACAAGAAATATAAACAAAACACAATCGTTTTTGATATACACTTATGTGTGAAATGAATAGACTTATCGGCAAAATAAGTTTCATATTGTTCTCGCTTTATTGTGTGTACCAACAAAGTTGCACCTATAGCTACATAAACGGTACATTGTGAGCTAGAACAAATAAATAGAAACCACCTTACTTTACTGACAAGGAAATAAATCTTTGATAAAGAAATTTGACCAGACACCGTTCGCATCTCTCTGAAGTTATCTCACATTATACCGTCTACAAAAAGATAAACTCGCTGCGATGCATTAATTTCGGATAGGGTCAAATAGTTCTAAAACATGGGAAGAAAAAAATGTAATGTAGTGCGAAATATTATTTCGATCAAATCCTAGCGTTTCTTAGGTTAATATAGTCAAGCTATGAAGTGTGGAAAATTTATAAAAAGGGGTTGGGGAGATGGTTCTGCAGAAGAGTGAGTTTAATCTTCTAAACATCGATTCTGGATCACGTTTTGTGCATAATAAAAAGAAAATTGAAGTATGATCAGAAACAAAAAAGGAAACTAAATTGAAAAAACCCACTGCAAATTGAATGATCTTGGAAGGTTATTGTAATTAGGTTTATTCAACGTTTTGTCGTTTCACACTATAGTAAAAGGTATAAACTGGTCAGTTATTATAGCTATACTTTACATGTAATAATGACAAAATAATGATTTGTTCATTTTCTAATTAAAAATATCGATTTAACCTTTATGAACTGAGCTCAAGCACATGCAAAAT
>CM068832.1:104305140-104430140 GCA_028554795.2 Sinohyriopsis cumingii
TCTCTCTCTCTCTCTCTCATATATATATATATATATATATATATATATATATATATATATATATATATATATATATATATATATATATATATATATATATATTTATCTCACAAAGATACTAACCATCGCATCACCTACACAACTTGGCTCCCTATGTACACTATTCAGGGCAGCCTAGGTGGCCTTCCGATACTAAGGATTAAGTGAAAGGATTAGACTTAAAAGAAAGGAGATTAAGTCATTCCAGAACGCTACCTATACCATCCAACACCCCATGCATACAATCCAAAATGCCTTGTGCAGTTCCTAAAACTCAACACCAACTATAAGAAGTTATGGGTACTGAGTAAAAGGATGGACGAAACCAATCAAACATGCTATCCAACATACCACCTATACATTCTAGCAACCCATATGAGCTGTAAATGATGAACATACTATCAACCACACCATCTTTACTATCCATGACTTCATACGCACCATTCAAAATGCCTTGTATCCGACCTAAAATCCCACACCAACTATTAGAAGAAACGTGTGTTGTATACATGACGGAATAACAACACAATCATATAATATCCAATATAATAACTATACCACCCAAAATACCATACACACTATTCAAACCGCCTTGTGTAGGGTCTAAAAATATTTTGATGAATATGTAGGCGGAAGATCATACAAGCATACTTTCCAACTCACCAATGACACCAACCAACACCCGAAACACATTATTCCAACCGCCTTTTGTCGGGTCGAAAGTCCCAAAACAACTATCAGACAAAGTATATATGATGCAAAGGAACAGATGGAATCACACAAACATACTCTCCAATACACCAGCTATACAATCCAAGACCCTATAGGCACTTTGTTGTTGGTCTGTAAATCTGAACCAACTAACAAACGAAAAGATATGATGTTAAAGAAGTGAAAAAACACATAAACATTATATCCAACTCACCACCAATGCCTTTCAAAACATCATACGCACTATCCAAAACCCGTGCACAAAATTTACTATGTAATATTTTCTTCATAGTTTTTTCTAGAATTTCCAGTCATAAACAAAAAGTAGCAAAATATAAAACATGCATAAAACATCTTTGTCCCATACCAATACCATCTGCATTCACTGCAGAGTGAGATCGAGACGGTGACAGAGAAAATCTGTGATAAAATAGACATGCTGACAGACCAACCAAGAACAAATTCGTTCTATATGTGATGAAGGTGATAGTACAATCTAGAAGTCAAACATGTGACTTCCAGAAAATTGAAACTGACAGCGTTCACATACATGTTGCCATTATACAGTTTAAGACACAACTGGTGATAGGTCTTTGTATTAATGCTCACAAATTTGCCACAAATGTTATGTTGTCACTGGAAATTATCACACTCACACACACACACACACATACACACACACAACACGGTATCCAAAATTGAAAGGAATCTTCTCCTTTTGTGGAATAAGCTCTTTTAGAAGTACGCAATAATCCAACAATGCTTGAATAGTGTTATTGACTTTCTTCCATGATTTTGGCGTGACACAGAAGTCATGACATGGTAAGTCTTACAATGTCTTAGCATTTGAGAAATATCTGACTATCTGAACATTTCTAAAGTAATTAGTCAGCCAAAGACATTTAAATGACACAGTACATGACATCTTGGGTGCAGTTCCTTACGCATCATCGGAATCCGTTCAAAATAGTTGTAAATGCTTTCTCTCGTCTTTGGACTTAGACTCTGAATATCTTTATCCAAACCGTTTATTTACAGGAATAGCATCGGGCCATTTGTACATTTTTAAACTAATCAGCGTTTCTATTTACATACCACCTGTTGAAATCTCCACGTCGTAGATAATGAAATGTATCTATCATGAAATTGTTTAATTTTTGATATCACAAAATTGAAAGATTTTGTTATTGGAAAGAAAATGTCAACCAAAAGCTGTAGTGTAGGTATATTCTACTTTCAAAACGTGCTCTTACTAATAGAATAAACGTTCCCGTCTCACTTGAAATAAAACATTCAAACAACAAATAAAAATGATGGCCTTCAAGAAACCTAGTCCTTGGCACTTGTTCTGTGAAAATAAACCTAGTCCAGTAAGTATGTAATTTATAGGAATTCTAAATAACTGTTAAATTTAAAAGATGGTAATGTATTATTCAGGTAACATTTAAAACTACTGCACTTACCGTCCAATATGTAATAGTGCGTTTGGTGTGATTGAATTGATATATATTTGTTTAAAGAGTAATAAGTGCTAGACATATGTAAGTCTATATAACACGATATGTTCGCCAACAGGCACCCGCATGTAAATTTCTGGGAGCCTGTAAATTATTTTTTGTTCCCGAAGAGTAACATCCAACTTTTACTGACTTAAGACTGCCTAGTCAAGTCTCTTATACCTAAATATTGTTTATGAATTATGTCGATGCTATTGAGCTCTCGTTCATTTGTTTCAGCGTTCCGTCGATGATTTCTTAAAAAGCGAAGGAGCTTTAGAAGATAATATGGCAATAGTACTTTTACGACAGGTACTTGAGGGGCTTGCCTTTCTTCATGCCCATGGTATTGTTCACAGGGATTTGAAAGGTAATTGATTCTATACACAACCTTAGGCAATCATTTTAGTATGCAATAGGTTAAACATGTATGAATGGTACTGGAATATTTGCACCTTTGTGTTACAAACCAGTTGCATTGAAACACTAGCATATTGTGTCAGTATATACTCATTGCTGGTATAATGTGAATCTAAATTTTAGATACTGTACTGACGATAAAACATCGGGCCAGAAATATCTTTATGCTATACTTATATTTAGTTTACTCTCTTTATTTCACCCTTTGGAACTGAAGGTACAGTTTAAATCATAACTGTATTGATACCATTCATTAATTTAAGAAATTGATAAATTAGCAATTAAAGCATTTAAACATCTAAATTTTAAAGTTATATTCAAATTCCATTAACCGTTATAGGTACAAAATTTATAGCAACAACTCGCAAATAGACTAGATTAGATTAAAATTCGACCTGAGCAGATTGGCGGATTTGTAGCCACACTCAGTTATCCATTCAGCAAAGTTATTAACCAAACAGGAATGTCCAAACAAGACTAAGTGAACATAGTACCAATGCAGCCAATTGGAAAAAGCATCATATACGTACATAATATCAGTAAGATTAACACCACTGAAGAATCAACTACCCACAAAGGATTTAACCCGTGCAGTTCCAGGGCGAATATTTTGCTTGTCAGTAATTTTGAATATAATTCAAAAATACCATCCTTCAATTGGACCACTCCGAAGTCACATTTAACTTTAACAACACTAGGAATGAATCACACAAGCAATAAGATAATCTGCTTCTAATTTCGGAAACACCGAAAAACCCTTTAAATACTACACCAGCTCCTCAAAGAAACGGGGATGTTTTGCGTACCTTAACCTGAACTGTCATTCTTACCTGACAAATGAAATATTCCTCTCAAGATGAAAGTTATTATATATATATATATATATATATATATATATATATATATATATATATATATATATATATATATATATATATATATATATATATACATATACAAGATGAAAGAAGAATAGGTCTACAAAGAAATCAGGACAGGGCGTGTAACTGACTCTACCATCAGCATATCCCTCAATCACTCAATTCCTCAAGGGTGTAGCTACAAAATCCCCCTCCCCGAAAAACCAATGTCGACGCTTTAAACAATATAAATTGAAACAATATACCAGAGGCTGCAATAATGAACAATAAAACTATAACATCAACAATAGCTACAACAGCAACAAGAACATACCATCAGGGCATTCAACCTAATATTAAGAATTTATCAATAAAACAGAATGAAACCCACTTTAAACCGACATCAACAAAGATACAAAACAACCAAACTCAGGGACCCTCAGAAATAAGGGTTCAAAAACCATCTGATTGAAAACATTGAAATCATTGAACTGTTACACCAACTAACTCGAGCAAAACATAATTCACACTTAGTAGATATACAAAGATTTATTTAGCGGAAACGACCAATGAATAGACCACCTAAAATTAAGAGTTCACACAATAAAGTAGGTAATAACGACATTTCAGAGACACCCAAACAATCCTCACACCATAAAAATACATACAAAGATAAATAATCATTATAACAAACAAAAACCCCAAATGTAACCAAATTTACCTTCGGGAAACCGAGCTAAAAGTGACAAGAATAATATGCAACATCAACCAAACTCAGGTAGCACACCCAAATAACCCAACAAACATCTAAGCAAGAGCCCATCAGAAACCTAACATAAGTATCATCACAAATAATGAACATTATTCATAACAATTAAATAAACCTATATCAACAACATTACCAACAGCATTAGGAACAGCTGTATCATGTCAGAGCCCTCCAAATCCTATAGGTGAATTTTAAAAATCATGTGCCCCATAAAAAAACTACAATATCTGGTGTAGCACCAGTCAACAATAAGCCAAGTAAGACAGGCCCATACAAAGTAACAATGTATGAAACCAGCAAGCTTTTTATGTAACCAGTGCTACCAGACTCAAACATTAAGCAGAAAATAATCTGTTCTGATTCCCTTGCTTGTAAGTCCACCAAAGGCGACCATGTTTAGTCAGATTGTGTTCTTATTGGATAAGACTAGAGAAATACGAAGGATCTGTAGCAAACGCAAAAGATGGGATGCTATTCTGGCGCAAGAAAATTCAAACAAACGTGGGAGAAGTCATCAAGGAAAGTGCACAAATATATAATAAATCTGTACATCCTGCAGAGAAACGCTGTGACACCAAATCACGGGACTGCCCAATCATTGTTATGGAGACAGAAATCATCGTCTGGATGGAAAGATCTAACATTTCGTAGCGCATTTCAAAAGCGAAATTAAATTAAATTAGAACAACCGGTGAAGTAAGAATTTTACCAGAAAATAAAATAGTAACTGATTCTACCACTAACAGCCAAGACACAAAATCTACACACTTCCAAGAAAATCTAAAACTCACTCTAGACAATAGATGATGTAACAATATAGAAAACACAAAATAAAAAAGTAAATTAGAGACAAATTAACTCAAATTTGGGCCTAAGAATCAAACTTTAAAACAAAGCAAAAGAAATCAAACAGAAACCCAACCCAAAACTCAAATTCACATAATAACAGCCCTAAATTACCACACGCGTCCAAAAATGCAACAAAACTTGTAAATAAAGCAAACTCTTTAGAACTTATCATTCTGACCAATGCGTTCGAATATATTTGGGATGTAATTGACGGGATCCATGAACCGATCGATGACAACCTCATTCCCATCCCAAAACGATGCTCTCTAACGAGTAACCAGCTGGATGAGGACTTCAAACCTCAACCATAAACCATTACTAGGTCATACAAATAAAAAAAAATTAGGAATTATTATGGGAACCAAAAATATAATGCAAATATGGCAGAGTACCCGCATGGTGGTTTACACAAGATATCCCCTAAACTGATTATTAACACAGGCTGAGAAGCACACAAGCCAGATATTCTTTGCATAACGGAAACACTGTTAAATAATGATCTAAATAGTTGTCAAACATACCGGATATAAAGTTTAGTTCAAACATGGACTCCAGGATAAAACGTGGTGGGAGGTCTGGCTACATTTGTTAATGACACCCTCCCAATTGTGACACTTTAGATTGATCAACACACAAACAGTAACAATATTCTACCTGAACACCAATCAATTAAAATACACGCAAAATAGAGACTTTCAATGTGTCAGACCCAGACAGCCAGCATTATCTTCCTAATTTAAAGCATATTCATCGAAACATTGTAAAGTCTGTCCTAACGATAATAAACGCAAATGGTGTGTGTGTTGCATTATACCTACACTGGTCTTTTTTATCCAGCCTCCAACATCCTTCTTGATGGTGACATGAACGCCAAACTGTGTGATATGGGGCTTTCGGCTACACTAGAAACTCATCCTTTTGCAAACAGAGGTTGTACGACTATCGTAGGTTCCTGTTTTTGGGCATCACCAGAAGTTCTGAAAGGAGAGCTATCTAACGTGAAGATGGATATCTGGTAACTATCATTGTTTATATTCCCTTTTTTTTCATGTATAGCTCGTTTAGGTTCCGACTGTTTCACATTGGAATTAAAGCTTATTTAACACTTTCTCGTTTTTAACTATATATTTTCTTTTTATGTGAAAAGACATGTATATTTTCTAGTGTTTTACAGCTACTATCCACATTAATTTTTACATAGTGCCAAATGAAAATGAAGGTAAATTTCGTAAAAGAACTGGGGCTCTGGTATCTAAATTTGGTTATATAGTTTAGCCCTTTGATATTAGTTGTTATCCTAGCGTGAAATGATTTACAATTGTATATTTTGATATCATGACTAATTTGCATACCTTGATATAACAATCTCAATTTATATGGATACCTATTGAATAATTTTGCTTAACATTATAAATGGCAGAAACGAATATATGCCAGTATACCTGGTTTCGTTGTAATGACGAAAAAGAAAGAGAAGTAATACTGTTCAAACTTATTAATGCTACTTTAGGAGCCTTGGATGCACCATCATTGAGTTCATAACAGCACAAAGACCTTGGTACCCTCACCCACCATACACAGCTCTACTCCGGATTGGATGTGACTTATCTCCCCTTGGTGATGCCTATGAACAGTTTGCTATCTCCGATTTCATGAAGGAATTCCTTGACCCCATGTTTCATGTCGACGCGACGAAGAGACCTTCTGCACAAGATCTACTGTCCCATTCTGTTTATTCTGTGTAACGCCGAATATTTGGATGTATTTTCAGGACGGATCCAATTGGAGACTGACGTTGTGGTCGCTCCTTACAGAATCATCGTTTTATTTGTATTTCATCAACCATAATCGCCCCTTATCGTAACCACCACCTTTTATTCCGACTGAAACTCCAATATATGTATGAGCTTTGTGTGGCGTGTGTCGTTTCGCTGATTATTTGGTCATGTACCATCGACCACATTTTGAACTAATCACCAAGATCCATCAACAGCAGAATTTGATCCAATCCAAAGTATCACTCATACAGTGCAAGGTGATTCAATAATTTGATCCAATGATAAGTATCACTCATACAGTGCAAGGTGATTCAATAATTTGATCCAATCCAAAGTATCACTCATACAGTGCAAGATGATTCAATAATTTGATCCAATCCAAAGTATCACTCATACAGTGCAAGGTGATTCAATAATTTGATCCAATGATAAGTATCACTCATACAGTGCAAGGTGATTCAATAATTTGATCCAATCCAAAGTATCACTCATACAGTGCAAGGTGATTCAATAATTTGATCCAATCCAAAGTATCACTCATACAGTGCAAGATGATTCAATAATTTGATCCAATGATAAGTATCACTCATACAGTGCAAGGTGATTCAATAATTTGATCCAATGATAAGTATCACTCGTAGTGCAAGGTGATTCAATAATTTGATCCAATGATAAGTATCACTCATACAGTGCAAGGTGATTCAATAATTTGATCCAATGATAAGTATCACTCATACAGTGCAAGGTGATTCAATAATTTGATCCAATGATAAGTATCACTCATACAGTGCAAGGTGATTCAATAATTTGATCCAATGATAAGTATCACTCATACAGTGCAAGGTGATTCAATAATTTGATCCAATCCAAAGTATCACTCATACAGTGCAAGGTGATTCAATAATTTGATCCAATCCAAAGTATCACTCATACAGTGCAAGGTGATTCAATAATTTGATCCAATCCAAAGTATCACTCATACAGTGCAAGATGATTCAATAATTTGATCCAATGATAAGTATCACTCATACAGTGCAAGGTGATTCAATAATTTGATCCAATGATAAGTATCACTCGTACAGTGCAAGGTGATTCAATAATTTGATCCAATGATAAGTATCACTCACACAGTGCAAGGTGATTCAATATAAGCATATGGTTAAAGCCCGCAAACTGCCCACTAATGGAGATTTGTCAGCAATCAACTTTTATTACTTGATTTTATCTCGGGTGTAAACGTCACAACTCATATAGAAAAGTTGCATACAGATATGAAAATTTCAAAGTATGAAGAATTATATATTTAGTCATTAAACATATGAAGCTGTGTAATACCGAAGAAAAAAAAACTCTGATGACAAAGTCTGTGAAACTTTCACATACCTATCACGATCAAGTCCTGGTAATATTACTGGTCAGGTTTATGGTAACTGTCATACTATAATTAATAAAAAAGAAACTAGTCAGCATAGGAAATGTCAAGCCTTTAAATTATGGCACTTTTATCTACTAATAAAAAGAATATAAAACAAAAGACTTATTAATTCCTTTAATGTTTTGTGCTATCAGCAATTTAAACACAAGTATCGACAAGCAGAGTTCAGGTATGGACAACTGCGTTTGCCCTGTAAATGCAAGTTCACAGCGTCAAGACCTCGCAGTATTTGATTTTTGTCAATCCTGCGTTACTCGTAACGTCCACCTTTTTATTACTTAAAACATTTCACACGTGATTTTAATCTTTACTATGGATGTTATAAACGTGCAGTACTGATGTAACTCTTTTTCTGTAGAAGATACATAGTATCCGTGATGGGTAGGAGATCCGGCGGATGTCGATTACATCCAAATTAAGGATAAACTAATATTTACCATCTGAATCGAAAACTTTGGGTAAAAGATTGAAAATGGATTTCCATTGACGAAACACTTTGTCAACAAACGTAAACTTTTCTAAATAATGTGTGACTAGATCTACATTAAGTATTATTCCTTTTTCTCTTTTCTATTATTGTATCTGCTTCCTTCTTTCCTCGCATTGTACAGTTATATAACAAAAGGTGAAAACGACGCTTTTCCTGTCCTGCAGGAACATTGAACATTATTCAATCAAATATTCATGTACATGTACTGTGGGGTTTACCAGTTATGCTCCCACTTATGAATGATTGCAGAATAACATTGTCATGCTGGTTACAATGTTTTATTATATTATTTTCAAAAGTAAAGCCTTCTAGAAAGATTCGTAGCATTGCTGTCTTGACTGAGTCTAAATACAATGCATTTACTTTAGTGACATTAAAATAATGTTCTACAAAATTAATGGAGTAAAACCTTTCGTTTCACAGGGCGCGTGCACATAAATATCCATCTTTGGAGTAAGAAATTCACGACTAGAAGAAGACCAATTCATTAAGTTGATTCATCAATCTATGTTTCAATCCTTTGCGACAGGCATAGTCACATAAGTTGAAAAATTCGTATCTCTCGTACCTTCGATCGAAAAAATTAGATCAGAATTATCTCAGGAATACGATACAAAATGATTGTGAATACACGTGTAAGACAATTGAGAAAGATTATGTCCAATCGTGAAACGATCCATAGTAAAAGTGAAGATGAAAACAGTGACAAAATCACTAATGATTGTGAAAGTGAAAGTGCTGTCACTAGTAACAGCTAAAGAGTAATTAATTTCTGACTATAGCAAGAAAGAATACTTAGTCAGAATATAAAATGTATTTATTATTCTGATAAAATTTAGTCAGATAATAATATTTAGTTTTAGAAATATTTATTTTCTTTTAGAATCATTTGTTATTTTTATTGAAGGATTTTGTTTTTGGAGTCATTTACCTCAGCAAGGTATGAAATCAGTCCTATGATTATTATTTTGAGTATCATTTACCCCATCAAATTATTAAATCTCGCAATTCAAGAAAGTGTCTGGTCGGGTTATTAAAGCTTTAAATGTGTCCATGATGATAGCGGATTTTGACATCGCAGGTAAACCAGATTAACGGGCTCTAATATAATCAAAAATCCAAGGGGTGATAGAGGTGTGACTGTACATAAAATATATCCATGCAAAGCCTCGCTGAGTTTTTGCAAGATCTGCTTGATATCTGCCGTTGATTGCATCACATACAATGATTTGATAACTTTTTCATCGATATATGAAAATCGGATTTCGTAATCAACACCATATATTGTTCTTACTAATTCAGGACGTTTCAGACGCAGTAAAAATAAATAGTTCCGTTAGGAACTCAAGCACTATCCAAACTTCTCGGTGTTCCTCTATACTTGCATGGAATTTTTCCTCGATATTCTGGAAGTTTCAAAAATATTTTCTTGTCAGTGAAGAATTCGACACGTTTTGGTTCTGGTAGTCCTAGATATTCTGGTGGAACCTCAGGCCATCCTGATACACCTCGAATCTATGACTGATATTCTAGCCAGTTTATTTCTATCAAGGCTGATAATGTTTGTTCGTGAACAGTGATATATATATTTTATTTTTTTCTTCATCGATTTAATAATGCGCTGGAATTCGTCGTTGATTTGTTCGATTTGAGAATTACCTACGGGAAGACTAGCAACTTACCAATCGGGAGTTTCATCGGGTTCATTTTTATAAGAAAAGGCTAGTGAATTATTTGCTTGCAGCCCACCGAATGAATTTGGTCTAGTATTTGGCCAACTATGATATACCCGTAATCGCCCTGGTGGTTTTTCTTTCGCTGGAATAGCGGTTGGAAAGTTAAAGCTGAACTCAGGATTGCTTTTGCTTGCTGATACCGTAATGGTTTTTGAGAAGTTGTATTAGCGACGATCTGTTGTAGTAATTGTTGCGACGACGACATTATTTATAATCAGAATTATAAATCCCGATTTTCTAATTCGGACGTAGATTCAGACACATTTATTCAAAAAGGTACATTTGTGACTTCATGGTAAATCTTAATCATTTATATGAACTCAGTATCTGATATTATTCCATCGCTAAGACCTGATGATATCAACAAAGATAATTTGGAGTATGATAGCGTCGCTGTATGAAACTTTATTGTATATTCATGGAGTTTATCTTCGCTACACCTATATATATCTGTTGAGATGTTATTAAGAACACAAGCAATTTTCGTTGCAGCTGAAACAAATTGTTGTAACTGCTGCTGATGTCATTGTTATAGTTGATAGTAATACACCGGTTCTAGCGATAATAGCAGACGCCGAATACACAATTGTGTCAACGACAACTACGCGTCTGCGATATATTTTACTTTTATTGCATACTCGTCAACGATATTTTTCAGTTTGGTTTGCGACTCATATACTTGGTTGTATCTGCATCCTTGACAGTTGATTGGGTAGTTCATTATATTTTAAGTAGAAAGTGGATTAACAACTATTTCAAGCCACCCATAATAGAACAACACTAATTGTTTCTTCGGGTTCCGCAACAAATGTTTCCACTTCGCTTTGCTCCAACATCAAAACATATATCCAGAGGATCAAGCTAGTGTATATCGCCGTGAAATTGTGATAGATATCGTAAATCTCGTATTGCCGATTACCGAAAATGTCTGTATACCGATAAACTCAGCGCAATGTTTGATGGATTTATTGAGTGGTTTCCACTATGTTAATCCAGTCGCTACTGAACATACTACACCATCAGTATTTGTCTTTTGATTTCGAACAGTTTAATAACGATAACTGTTGTCTTTCCACAGAAATCAGCACCCACTCCATTTATTTTGTTTGCGAAAATTTAAAGCGATTGTAAATGATTAGAGTATTCAGATGTAAATGTGGTCATACCATCATTGATTATCATTAACGAGTTCATCATCGGGATGTTGATATCATCGACGTATTTCTTGGTTGCCACGTCATCACTTGATTCTGGTTCTCCAAGACCAGTAATGTTATTACCTTTTCCAGAACTTCCATCGAGATTACTCACACCAGTTTACTGGATATTTGGTAATTGATCACGCATAAAAACACCTACTAACAATTTTATGTTTAATTTTTTAGCGGCTTTGAGCAAATAAATATTGAACATAGGAAGGAGACGCTTTGCGTCTAAACAAAGTGTCCCGGGAAGTCTCATACCTTTTTCGTACCAAGAGTGGGGATATCCTGTTAGTCTTAAACCCTTTTTCTATTTTGGAAGTTTTTATTCCGTGACCTGTTCCTGTCCCTAGTGCCATCCCAGCAGTAGTTCCAACAGCACCAAGTGCAGCTGCGTTTGCAACAGTTGGGGCTTCAGCAGCCATTAACGCTAGTATAGCTGTAACAAGTGGAAATATAGCACCCGTCTTGATTGAGTCTTTAATGCACACGCAGAAAGATTAAGTTTAACAACAGTCTTTGATTGTTTGGCTTTATTGAAGTGTTTGAGTTGACGTTCTCTCAGTGATAATTTATTTGGACCACCTGCGATCTGATCATTACTAGTGATTTTTTTTATTCCACAGTTCTCTTTTGATATAGATTCTAGTCTTTTAATCTGATCAAGTGTCAGACTGACACTAATATGATGATATGACATTATGATATTATGAGCGATTTAATTACATTTTCCTCTGGGCTTTAATAACTCTCATTTGTCCATTAGCACCTTCACGTAGCATTGTTTTGTCTGAGAGTATAACAACAATTGTTCTGTAACCAACAGGAATAACTTCAAATACTGTCTTTGTCATCGTCAATCATGACAATGTTCATTTACCACATTGACTCATTAAAGAAAGTAACCACTGTTCTTCGTCATTTCTGGAATCAACGAAAGTTTTGTAAGTGTTACTATACATTCACCAACTGCGCTGAATAACCAGATTGCATCATTGTCGTTGTCTTTTCTAACATGCACGACTGTTTGCTTGGCTCCAAAAATAACCCTTTTTTGTCATGTCTACAAAATTAAAACATCCGTGATAGTTGAACCACACACGAAAATTCTTCATCATTTAACATTATTCTACGTGAAACAAATCCTAAGTTAAATTCTGGATTAGCATCATAAACCACTGGCTACACATCAGCGTCAGCATCGTCGGAGGCGTTTCCTGATCGCCTTATATTATACTGTCTGCTTTCTGGATGATCAGTTGTATCCTTTGCAAACATCATTAAAGGACCAGCTGATCTCGAGTAATCATCGCTGTATCTTGCAAGGCCATGTATCGTCGTGGCAATATTGACGTTTTTCAGGCATGATTCAATGGATCTTCCGTCAATCATGTATATAGCACTTTTAAATAACGCCATACTACCATTGTTAACAAAACCAGGTCAATCACCAATTCTGATTCCTCTACCATCAACTTGTTAAAGTCTACATTCTTCTTCAATAAATACGTAGCAGGTAATAAATAGATTCTTGTATGGTGAACTTGAAGTTCGATTTTCCACGCTGATTTGGATCTCGTGCGTCATAAGAATAATATTGATAATCGAGCAAAGATTCATCTTCGAGAAATGGTGCGTACATGTCGAATGGGGGACCGGTTACACTTTTAAACATTGTATTATATTTGTTATCGTCTAACACGAAGACTACTTCCTGCTATCATACTAGCATTTATATTTTTCTTTTCTTTCTCTGATATGGGTACACCAGCCACCTCTGCTAGTTTTTTATTTGCAGCTTGAAATATTGTTTTTACTAACATTTGCTGAGAATGCTTTACTAACAACATCAACAACAGCACCAATACATTTAGCACAAACAAAGTCAGTGGCTTTCATTGATAATGGTTTTGCAATCCGTATTGCTTTGGGGCTATTCTTCTCTATATGCCCTGAACAACAACACCATGTCCATCATCGTAGATCGCTTTGTATGTTGGGAATCGCGAATTTATGACCCTGATCATGATCGGTTCACGCTGAGCATTATGTAGTATCTTATTTCCTTGTCACTGATCTAATTGCATTACCTCAATCACTGTGATAACTATCAACGATTTCATCGATGAGAGACCGATAAACATTTCATGATACCGCCTATAAATAATCGTTGGCAAATATCAGTTGCTTCATTAATGATTAATGGAAAATTATTATCGGATCGTCTTCCACCAATGAAGATTTCTAGTCGTTCAAAATCTGCAAGAACGTTACTGGGACAAAGTTTATCGGGTAACGGAAGGATTTGTTTCTTTGTTCTTACACTGCCAGTGGCAAGACTTTTTCCAGATGTTTTGCCTGGCTGTTGTAATAATGGCTGTTTTTGTTGTAACCGTGTAAGATTGTTATCTATTCCATGGATAAAGGCAATATATATTGTATCAATATTTCAGGCCCTATCAACTCCGTAGTGTGAGCGTAGTATCCATTTGTACCCTTTATCACGAGTTACGGTTACATTAACATACACGAGTTTCAAAACACTTTCTCTTTGATCAAAACTACGCATGGCAAACGCAGATGATTTATCCGTGTTTATCATTTCATTTATAAAGGCAATAATATTGTAACGAATCTGGAGTATGCGCATTAGATCATTAGATTATAGAGCACCGTTTTAAGGAATTCTAAGATTTTTGTGATTGCTTGTCTGATTATTGGAATTCGGTGGAATGGAGATAATAATTTGCCCGAAATAATTAGTCAAGTAATAGGAGCAAATGTCACGGAGTAAAGTTTTAGTGAGTTTCCATGAAGTCATGGTTCACTACTAGATAATTCAAATCAAAGCGGAATGAGTGTCCGTGGAATACCAAAGTCCCTACTAAAATCTAGTGGTGTACATTTATGGTGTGACTGCAGTGGCAGTATTTACGGTAGGAAACCGGTAAACTACACAATGTAATCAAAAGGAAGGACTCAGCAGATACCGTTCATGCCGCCATGGGAGCAAATGAGATGCAGTTGTACTGGCGAAATGTGCCTGGAAACCGTGGATTGACTGGCCTAAGGTGGGGTAGTTAAAAAAAAGTCCCCTGATTTAAAGGATACTGGTATAGTTTCTACGGCGTGAACTGCTTGCGGTACGGGAGCCTAACGTAGAGAAACCATGCAGATGTGCGGTTGATAGATATTTGGCAGGTTGTGAGACATGTGGTCTTGCATTGAGTAGAGTAAAATTTATGTATAGAACGGACAATTCGGACTTTCTAGTTTACAACAGAAGTTGTATGGAAGTCTTTGGAAACTTGGGGTAAACTTACAACTTCTAGCGGGAATTGGGCCAGGGTTTGACACCACTCGGTCAGTCAAAAAGCCCTAGCTTGTAACACTATTTTCGGTAAATTTATCATTCACTTCCGTTCCATCTTTTGTTTCTTCTGGTTATGGTTCTGGTATTCGATCTTTTATATCCCCTATTTCAGCACGAGCTTTGTCAATACCCTAAAGTATTTATTGCATCGATTGAGCAGCAGCTATTTCACTAGGAAGTTCTCATAAAATCTGTTTTGTTTTCTTAGATCGTTCTGCTGTTTTTCAAGTTGCTTTAGTGGTTTGCCCTGGCGATAGAAGAAGACCTTCGCTAGCATTTGTAACAGGTTCAAATATTTGTTCTGCACCTTCTTTAAATTCAAGACTCCTGGCGCTCTTGTAATTGTTGCTAGACAAAATCACCGACGGGGAGAGATACATTAATTGCCTCTAGTTTCTCTCGAGCTAATCTAGCTGTGTGAGATTCCATAATTGATATAATAATGATTTAATTACAAATTTGAAAACACGAGTGACAGTTATAAAGTAACAAAATGATCTAACCCAATTAATGATAATCTCGGCCGGTTAGAGGCTTCTGTTTGACGTTATTGACCTTGTGAATTTTTTTTCCCTGTAACGTAATATCCACATATATTGAAAGGGGTGGTTCAATGCTAGCTATATACGGGGTATAGCAACAAAATGATTAATTAATCACCTTAAAAATGCAGTTATGATTACAGTTAATATTAATAACAAGCAAGAAGTGAAGAAAAAAAAAAACCTTTACCAAGAGGGAAATTGGGGACTGTAGGGTATATTCCAAGGAGACTGACACTCGTTAGTTGCCACATAACAAATCATAGTCATCTAAGGATCACGTTCAGATGGGGTGCCTAATCACAATTAGTGAGTTTCCGCCCCATTTGCAACAGTGAACAATACTGTTATAACGCTTGGTCGTTGCTTTTCGAGGGACAACGCAACAGAGCTTACAAAATCAGACAACTTAGCAAGTTGAAATCTGAAGCATTAGGAAGAATGTATATCCATTTTAAGCACAGGGAATAATTCCATTCATTGCTCATTCCAAGCAATCTTTAATATCGCATTCCGACAGATATATTAAATCGAATATTCCTTAATAACAACATGTATATATAGATATTAAGTTGTTCCTCTTTCTTGTTAGCTATCTCTCTATCCATATGCATGTTTGAGTCAGACAGAATGGAAGCAATGTGCTCATAAGATTGTTGTTGTTGTTGTGGGGTTTAATGCCATTTTTCAGCACATGATAGGCCATACATGGCGGTCAATATTAATGGTGGAGGAAGAACCCGGGAAAACTCCGGAAAGAACTACCGACCCACGAGAAGTTTCTGGCATGCTTTCTCACATACCCACATTGGCTGAATCCGAGACTCGAAGCCACGCAGACAGAGGTGAGATGGCAGTGATCCGTAACGGCGAACGCTTTAGACCACTCGGCCACTCGGCGCCCCGCTCATAAGGTTAAATAATTGTCTGCGTGGGTTCGAGTCGCGGGTTCGGCCTATGTTGGTATGTGAGAAAGCTTGCCAGTAGCTTCTCGAGGGTCGGTGGTTCTTTCCGGGGTTTTCCCGGGTTCTTCCTCCACCATTAATACTGGCCGCCATGTATAGCCTATCGTGTGCTGAAAAATGGCGTTAAACCCTACAACAACAATAACAACAACAACAACAACAACAAATAATAATAATACCAATGGGCAATAACTCCTTAGAGCTTGTTATATTTCCTATTGATGTCGGAGAGGAACAATAGAGAAAAATAAAAAATTCCAGTCTGAAAGAAATTGATTGAATAGCTTGTTTGATTTGTCTTATTGATCGTTTGAACAATATCGTGATGAGGTAATTTGAGTTAAGTACTCACCAAGACATCATATAAGGTTACCTGGGCGGTTTGTATGTGAACATGTATGAAGTCCTTTATACAAGGCACAAATTAAATTTACTTAACCCTAGTAAAAAAAATTACGCATCTAAGTTAGCTTAGGATTTTAAAACTTCCTAGTTCATACAGTACAGGCTTTAAGGAAATCATTCGACTGCAGCGAGATCAGTATTACGATCTTCTTCAACAGGTTCGTCCCACGTGTATATGCTCACGTCCTGTATAGAAAATAAATTGACAAAAGGGGTTAAACGACTTGAATGACACTAATCAATATCAACCAAAATTTGTCACGCTTACCTGAACTAATTGCTTAGCGTTAAAACATATACTCTAAGAAATGGTATTCCGAAGTAAATCAATGTTTTGACAAGAATGCAAACTTATATGAATGATCAAAGAAACTTCAAGATACTCGATATTTAAATAAATATTTGTGAGATGAAAAAAGAGAAGAAATGGAGATACATCGTTTATATTTTATGACTTATAAAGATTAAAAAGATAGCCGACATGACGAAATTACAGCTCCAACCGTTTATTACGGATCGTACGTATATTAGTGTACCTCGTATCTGGAATAAAACTGGTCTATGCGAAGCTAACACTTTAGTTCTGCATGCGACCGCACCGGTGGCCAAGTGGTTAGAACGTCTGCCTCGGATGCGGGAGGTCGTGGGTTCGATGCGGGAGGTCGTGTTTTGTTTATAAGTATTTGGTATGACTCGGCCGGGGATCGAAACCACGACCTGCCGCATCCGAGGCGGACGCTCTAACCACTAGACCACTGGAGCGGTTCTAGTTGGTGTTGTGAGTAATTGCAAATAGTGTTTTATCACTGAAAGTGTAGCATGGGGAGGAGACGTTTTCTGCTACCAAGCTTTTGGGCAGCTTCTTTGTCATCCAATCAGATCTATGAAGGTTGATTCTATAAGTGTAGCTTTTCAGTTTCTCCGACATGCTGAAGACTAAAGTACTTACATGCGGTGAGATAATGACCTTCTCCGTTTTGCACGTTTTGTTTGTTTATATATATATATATATATATATATATATATATATATATATATATATATATATATATATATATATAAACCATAAAAGGCAGAGGTAGTGATTGCTTGGTCATTTTCTTAGTTACGTGTCATATGGACTTGTCCACAGGTTTAAATCAGAAAAATATATCCGAGGAGACTCTAATTATTCCACCTAATTGTCTCTGTCTGTCTATATGTCTACCTGTCTCTCCCTAATATATACAGACAGTATTATATTTATATATTTCTTCCACTCGCTCCCAAGCACGTACATAAACACTCTCAAACACAAATAATCAGTATATTCGGAGATACGTATCTGTCTTAAGTGTGTGCCTGAGACCTACAGACAGACGCACAGACACAAAGACAGACATAATAAATATCTGGATAATTTTGAGTAAAACTTTCCTACATATGAAAATTTAAATCTTACAGTTATAAGTTTCTCCTTTCTGAAAAATTATCTGGCAATTGGCGCGAAAATACGTTAACAAGTATACCTAGAAACAAGGGTCTAAAGCGCTGTCTGTTACGCATCACTGCCATCTCACCTCTGTCTGCGTGGGTTCATGTTCGAGTCTCGGATTCAGCCAATGTGGCTATGTGAGAAAGCTTGCCAGTAGTTTCTCGTGGGTCGGTGGTTCTTTCCGGGTTTTCCAGGTTCTTCGTCCATCATTAATACTGGCCGCCAAGTATAGCCTATCTTGTGCAGAAAATTGGCGTTAAACCCTACAACAACAAGAACAACAATACCTAGAAACAAGCAATAAAAATCCACTCATTCTCTTAAGTGGAATTTTGACAGCTAATTGTATTGCAATACTAATAAAACTGTGCTGCAAAAAAAAAAATAGCGTGTGAGATGTTTGTTTATTACTATCTGCAACACGACATGCAAATTAACATTTTATCCAACGATTTGTCTTGTTGGCAGCCAGCCATACAGGGCTAGTGTAAACTCTATCCCAACCAGAATGTGCAATATCATTTTTCATTATTCAGCTAAGTATGCTAGTCGACATTTCGTTTGAACAGGTAGTATGATAATAGTAGTTATAGATTGTGGTTACAGATTTTTGTAAGTCTTTTATCTAGGTGGCTTTATCCTGAGATCACTCGTGAGCTTAACCACTCAAGCGAGATCCCTCCCCTCCAATCCCAGCCAGCTAGGAATCAGGTGGGGTAGAATACTTTATCATAGATCAGTAACCAAACAAAACCTAGTACGAGTCTACAGGAAACTGAACCGTCGTGAGCCCCATAAATGATGTTCTCGTTTGGAGTCCCAAAACACATCCACAACTGTTATTGATTACAACTATACCTTTGTATGAGAGCATTGTATACCGATCAAGTTTAAACTATTTTGTAAAGACTGATTAATTTTATGTGAGAATATATTATATTTGAGAAATTATAGCGGTATAAATTATACAATTCTGAAAACGTCATAGATGTTTGTGTATAATATTTTAGATTGACCTATGAGCGTATCTAATCCCGGACCGCTCCGGTGGCTTAATGGTTAGAGCGTCTGCCTTGGATGCGGGAGGTCGTGGGTTTGATCCCCGGAAAAATCATAACAAAGACATTTTAAAATGGCACTAACAGCTGCCTCGCTTGGTGCTCAGCATTAAGAGATTAGTGTTGGTTCTGGTGTGAGGATAATGTGACTGGTTGGGGTATCATGCAACATGTCTGAGGAATGATGCTCAAGTGCTAGACATGACTATAAACTGCCATACTTCTGACATCACAACAATTGTTAAAGCTACGTTAAAAATCATAAATGTGTCATACAAATATGTTCCAGAGTCTCAGAGAATGTTTTATAATATTTTAAATGCATATCCATAAATTCCTGATATAGTTCAGAATTGTATTGGAACCATCACAACGTAAACTCTTTCAAGTTTATCATAAAATACGTGGAAAGTCAATGGATGCTATCGAGCAAGAACATTTTAGAATCGTAGACGTTAGATGAATCGCTAGAAAGCGAACCGTACGAAGATGTTGAAATAAGTAGTGATGATTGTAATATTAAAGTGGATGCATTAGCGAGGTTTTTTCAGCCTTATAATAGGACACTGACATCCGAACTCGACTTAATTTGTAAAATGTTGTACTACAATGCAAAATCGAAACAGCTGTAGCACTGGGATAAATTCTCAAATTATATTGATAAAAACAACAAAGCAAAAAGTAACGCAGAGATTTATAAGCGCCCCAACATGTCTGACTGATGTGGCTGCACATAAAAGGAAAACTCGCATCCAGCTTGAATTAGTACAGTAATAGTGTACGGGCCAATTGAGCTAATTTGGCGGGCCACCATATTGACAGGGTTTTTAAGCTTGCGAGGCAATTTGATGATCGCGAAAAGATAAAACCTGCTTATTTACTAAGACATGCTCTACAAATTCGTATTATTGTAACACACAACTATGATCGGTCGCCTGCTGGACTTTGATATAAGAGCCAAATTGTATCATACGATTCAGATACCAACGCATGACTTTGAAAAGATACAACGGCTGCTTCAGGAAGCATTTAACCAGTTAGATAACGATGTGATTATTTAACAAGTTAAATGGCATTAGGCAAACAGTACAATATTGAATTTAAATGTAAACAATGTGAATAAATATGCAATCACGTCAATCGAACAAAACGTGTGTAAACTTATGAACCGTGCAACTGTTGATACCATTCCCAGCTGCAGTCCGATGACATACAGTGAAGGTACACCTTACAATTAAATCATCTAAAATTCGTAAACCAATAAGGAATCGTTTGAAACTTCAAAGTTTCAAAGCATGGCCTCAGGAATTATTTGTGGAGCGAGAAATCGTGGAGTAACTTTCTATTTGTCATTTAATATTGGCGGAGATTCAAATTCGTTGAGTAAATCGAAGGATAAAGTTTATAAATATTTGGAACATAAACATAGACCCATCATTGAGAGGAGAGGCTCTATTGACACAGACTGAGATTTTGAGGAACTATTTCTTTCCGTTATGTTGTCAACACTGAGGGCAAAGAAGGGTGTTGCATTTCTTGTTTTCTTTTTAAACTAATGAAACTTTTCAGCAACAAGAAGAAACAAACCACAACAAAAAAATATAATATCGTTTATGTTAGCAAGACACATTGCCACCTAAGAGTTTAATGCATCAATACTCTCTTGCATAAGAAATATAAAAATACTCTGTTTTCTTGCGCTTTTAAATAAATGAATGTGTTTATTTCATTTTCGTCGATTAAATTTACCCTGAAACCTGCTTAAAAGTAAATTTGTCATGTATACAGTACGTAGCGTAGGAAAGGGGTTCAGGTACAAATCTAAAACGTATGCTCAATTTGAGAATTAAAGAAAATTCCACTCGACCGTGAATGCAGTTTCCATCCATTCATTCATATTCCCATTAAAAAAGAAATTTAAACATTCCAAAACAAATAGTATATCTTCATATCAGTGAAGCTTACCGACCTTTGTTTAAATTGCACAATATTTATTTAGGTCTAACCCCGCATATGTATGTGTGGGTTTAGAGCCTTTTTCGGTGGGTTGTCTATCATTAAGTCTTAAAATGCTTTAATTTATATTGTATGGGTACATTACACAAATTAACGTGTAATGATAAAGGGGGTATGTCATAAATTTACAACGACATACGGAGTTCTTTCCAAGTCCGGGGAAAGAAAGCGTTAGATCTACTCCTAAATCGTATCTAGCCACGCTACACGTTACTTTCACTTTTCTTTTTCTATTTATCGCGCTCGCAGTCAAAGTCTCGCCAATACAATTGGTAAGGAACCTAATTTTTGTTATAAAATCCTACGATGTTTTTGATGAAAAAGACACAGAACTCAAGGAAACAATAACCGGGATTGAATCGATTCCATTTTCTGACCCTAGCATAGTAAACATATTACAAATATTTTTTGACCGAAAAAACAATTCTACAATGAATTTCCAATATAAACACACGATCTGATTGTGCTTCAACCAAGACAACTAGCTCTAGAGAGTGGAATGCAGACACCATGCATTACAATAAAAAGTGTAATACTTCCGTTACTCGTAGATGAGGCGCGGAGGTTGCTTCCGGACAAACAACATCCGGTTACACCGACTGTAAAACAATTGAATATATCCGCGCAAGGGCGGGCCAAAAAAATACTGCGAGACGCAAGAAAACAAACCTTGCATGATTTGGTTTCAAGGCCAAACCGAATAAGCCCGTGAGAGAGCTTCGTGCAACAGCTGCAAAATTAAACATTAAGATTCCTTTTGGAGGCATGCATGCTGATATTGCATAGATGGTCGCTGGCGAGGAAAACGTTCGCCGTATCACACGTGTTATTGCTGAAAAGGCCCTTTTGTATGGTCTTCAGATAACTAGTTACGGAATAAAAGCTACACAAGCGCTCTTGTGATCTGAAAGATTACTGCCAAGCTCCTTTAAGCGAATATAAGACAAAATAAAACGCTGAGAAATCTGTCTTAAATATGCCTCGGGAAATGTAACAATATATCAGCACGTTGCCGAAACAGTCAAGATTGACATTTTCTTAAGGTGAAATGTATCATGCCCAATCTCGTAAGCAAACACGGAGTACACCATCTATAACATCAGATCTGTTTTTTAGTTTGCTGCTTTTGTAATATTGAATTATCAAGATACCAAAGCTTTCAGTGGGAAAATGTTTTGACAGTTACGCATATATCCTAGTGAAGTTTGAAAATAACTCCAGACGGAAGTTCAGGATGGATGCTTTCCAGGTGCCTACAAGTTCATCTTCATCTGTTCTCATATAAACCTATTCGCAGATCGGGATACATTACAAGGTTAGCATGTTTCCCGAGGCGATCAGTAGGGAATGTGAAAAATATATACATCCCGTGGGTTGAATGGGTGCTCTTGTCCGTGCTTCATTTGGCGAGCGATAATACAGATCTGTCTCAAAAATACCTGGACGAAATTAAGTTTGGAAAAATTGTTCTTACTTGGGGGTCATCATATCTCATTATTCACGGGTAATCGCCTTGGATGCGTGTAGGTAAATTTGCCGAAATTCTTGTTTAGCTAACCAGGTTCGGAATTGCTAGAGGTATAAATCCTAATATTGCACTTGCAGATAAAGCAGTAATATAATAAGCATGAAACTGGCCGTGAACGTTTATTGGACTGGAACGTTTATTGGACGGGCGAAGATGTCGTTGAATTGTTTGCAAGAGAGGGACAGGTCACTAACGAATTCGTTCGCTCTCAAAGACCAAATTCAGCCATTGCCTTGAAGTTATAGTTAAATCGAGATCAGCAGTTTGCCGCGCACGGGTATCAGTTTTTTCTTCCACATGTGTCTTGCTACACATTTTAATGGACTGGTTCCCGTCGCCGATGCTGTCGCCGTTACCCACATTGTAATCGGTTCCGGATGCAGAGGGCAGATGACGGATGAAGGTCATTGACGATGATGGATACTACTTAATTTTTACGAAACTAGTAATTTAATTTCTTACAGTTTCAAATAATAATGTCCTATATTAAATTATGTCGGCCTTATCCCAAAGCAGTTAGGAAAGAAGAAACAGGAGCGCACTACGAAACTGATGTGGCAGTGAAACATTTCCGGAAAAATTATTAAGATGTATTTCTCTCAAGACTTTGATAAATTTAAAATTAATGAGATATTTATTTGTTTGAAAGATTTCGTGCAATTACGTTTTGTTTGGAAGACCACACGAGAATAATTCCATTATCTCCAAACAAATTCCAATTTTTCCAAACAAATAAATATCTCATTTACTTTACAGTTATCAAAGTCATAAGAGAACACCTGCAAAAGCAGGTTAAATATTTTCATTCCTCGCAGCTATTCAACCGTTGTTAACAGCTGCGGCTCCAATGGTTGCTAATGGGCTGCGTTTGGGGCCATCGAAATTCATTGGTGAAGGCTCAAAACAAAAGCGTTTGGATATCGCTTAGTGTCTCGTAGACGAAAATCAAAATCCAAAGTCATTAAACTATAGCGGATGACTCATATTATCCTCAAGAGGACGTATTCTACAGCACCGTACAACTCGCAAAATCCCATGCGTCCATTCGCAATTCTCAACTTAGTCAAGATCAGAGTCAGCGAAGTATTTTCGAGGTTTCTTTACGCAGAAAAAAATACTTGAATCGATGATTCCCCCGCAAATAGGAAGCCGCTCGTTTTAACCTGCATTCGACACCATAACGTGGAACACAGTCAGTGGCAATAGTGGTAAGGGTTCGACGTCTATTATATTTTGACTCAAACGAGCTTTCACCGCAACTTGAATCTGCTAGTTATTTAATACGAAGCAGACGACAACTGTTGTTTATCATTGCAATATTGTCGTTTCAAACTTTGACGGATGGCGCAATATCTCGACATCTTGCCATTGAAACACTGCGTCCATTTGAACATTGATCACCTCTGCAAACCTTTATTGATTTTACATTGTCATTAGAGCGGACACCTACTAGTATAGGAAATGGATATCAATTTTTTTTAAGGATATTACAGCGCGGGTACCAGACGCGGCCCAAATGTCGATATGACCAGGTCGGCCGTCAAAGCGGTTTTGACTGAATTACCAGTCAAGTTGTTGACGTCGTCAAGTGTGAGCTTGTAAATTTCCATGGTCAATCTGGAAAACTGCAGCCCATCTCACCTGACATTCCAGATGTTGTTTTAAAGCTGTGAGACGCCATTCGCGAACAACCTGGCAAGCATCAAGAGCCTCTGGTGTGTGGTTTGTTTTAATCGACGATCTAGTTTCAATAGAAGGCCACTCAGTCGGTATGATAACTATTCTTTCTAATAGATTTATTTACTGAATACATAGGACTGTTGACTAGACAAGGTGAGGAAGAAACTGACCCTATAGGCATTGGTACTTTAAACAAACTTAAATCTTGCACAAAGATGGCACGCTTGTCCAAATGTACTTATTTCTCTTATCCGATTATTAGAGTGGATAGATTTAATTGATAGTCGCTATGACTTTATTGTCTTAAACAAAGAAACAGAAAAGTGTGAAACCGTAAAATTCAACAAATAATTTATTTCCCAAAGTGAATATTTAAAAGAACTTGTAGTAATGTGAATTAAATTCCTAAAAGTCCTAAAAGTTCTTACACTAGTCGAAATGTATGAAGTTCCAACTGAATTGCAATAGTATTTCACTTAAATTCCAATATTGAATGTGTTGATCTGTCTGTAGTCTAGGACGTGCTAATGTGCCAGTGGGCTGGATTGTAGCGATATGCTAATGTTCTTTTGATGTATCGAAATAATATCATCCAAAATTTTCCTTGTCTGAATCACAATAATTCCAAATTAATATTTCAGTCCAAGAATATTATTGATGATCACTTGGTATTTCAGTGAATAATAATTTGAATAAATATATCCACACAAACAAAAAAACTGAACACGACAATTCTGCTTCAGGATGTTAAGGTAAGAATGGGTAACCCTTAGATAAACAAGATTATATATCCTCTATATTTGACCTAGGGTGCAATTACAATTTACAAAAATACTCTGTCACCTAATGAAAATGATCAGAGATCAGAATCTATACTATATTTTAACTCAAGTTCAGGTAAACATGTTTACATTTATAACCCTAGGAGTATATATGATCGACACTCATAGAGAACAATTAGCTTTGTATTGTGTTGTTTACAAAATCAATGCTGAAAATCATGTACGGAATACATATGTATATAATATATAATCAATCAGAAGAGCCATCAAATAATAAATATTTAATATACATAAGACAGTATTGATATACATAACACAGTATTAATATACACAACACAGTATTAATATACATAACACAGTATTAATATACATAACACAGTAATACCATACATAAAACAGTATTAATAAACATAAGACAGTATTAATATACATAACACGGTATTAATATAATAACACGGTATTAATATACATAACATAGTATTAGTATACATAACACAGTATTAATATACATAACACAGTATTAATATACATAACACAGTACTAATATACATAACACAGTATTAATATACATAACACAGTACTAATATACATAACACAGTATTAATATACATAACACAGTACTAATATACATAATACATTATTAATATGCATAACACAGTACTAATATATATAACACAATATTAATATACATAACACAGTATTAATATACATAACACTACTAATATATATAACAGAGTATTAATATACATAACACAGTACTAATATACATAACACAGTATTAATATACATAACACAATATTAATATACATAACACAGCATTAATATACATAATTTCGTATTAATACTGTGTTATGTATATAAGTACTGTGTTATGTATATTAATACTGTGTTATGTATATTAGTACTGTGTTATGTATATTAATACTAATATACACTGGTATAGAGTACTGTTAATGACCAAATAGAATGCGATAGTTGGGATCACGATGATGTACCAATACCAATACCGACAACGCCAGGTTTATGATTACACTGACAGATGAAAATAATACCCAGGGATTGTTGCTACAACGATGAAGTAGAATCCACTGTCAAATCCATCCATGTTGCACCAACACTGACAAACCAATTGTAAAATATTTCGAATGTTATTCAAGGAGACATTTGTCAGTGTAAGAGTTCTTAGACGAAAACGAAAATAATACCATTCAATTAATCCATGTAACCGCTGTACTAGGCCCACAAACAATGCGTAGTTGATTAAACGTGTGCGCGTTACACCTGAAGATGGCCAGGCTGTCGAGCAATTATACTTTGCGATCACAGTATTAACATAAGACCAACGAAACACCCTCAATGTATCATAGGTCTTCCGACGTGAATAGCAGTCGAAGTGGAAGAGAAGTTTCGTGATGAAATGGCTAAGAAAAGAGTTTTACTTGCAAAATAGATATACGTGTGTATGTTTGTATATGCTTATTACGCGTTGAACGTGGAGTTGGTGGAATTGTGAGCACATCAATTATCGTAAACAAGTAGATTCAGATGTCGGGGCATTGTTGATAACATGATGGTAAAGTAATTTCCTTCAGGCTGATTTCGCTAATATGTGTGTCTTCGGAAGTTCATAAGGAAGACCTTAGGCCTGAAGCGTGGGGCCCACTCAAGAGCGGGGCCTGGGACAGTTGCCCCACTTGCCACCTATAAAACGCAGTTCATGGTACCAGCTGCAGAGCTAACCATATAATTTGACCATAGCAGTTGAGAAGCTGAACCATAGCAGCCGTAGAGCTGAGTAAACATTGTTGCTGATCAAGTAGCAGGTGATCGGGCGTCGCTTACCGAGATTGGTGGGCGCTGGTTGCTTGATTGACCAACCTGTAATACTGACTGAGTAGATAATAATGAATGTTTTGAATTCTTGTTTGAGCTCTGATGAAAGGAGAGGATGGGCGCAGTGGTTGTATTATATTGGAAATATGGATTCCTCTTGTAACCTAAAGTCAAAAAATGTGTGTGTGTGTGTGTGTGTGCGTGTATGCTATTTAAATTTTTAACGTATCATTAACACTTTTTCAATCATCGTTACGATGACTGCATTGTAACAGTTTAAAGTGATGCCTAGCACGGGGCGTCACGTCGATGACATATTGCATCATGTCCCACAAAGTCACATTATCCTGACACCAGGCCGGCCAGTCCTAACACTAACTTCTTAATGCTGAGTGCCTAACTAGGCAGCTGCTAGTACCATTTTAACAAGGCTTTGGTATGGCTCGGCCGGGGTTCGAATCTGCGACTTGCCGGATCCGAGGTGGACCCTCTAACCTGTAGGCCACCAGAGCTGTCTAAAGTCAATGTAAATCTGTATAGGAAAGTTGATCGCAGACAAGAAAATAATTCTTTGAATCTGAGGTGGAATGGTTAAACACAATAAAAATGTCTGTTTGTTTGTTATCGCGTCCATTTCTACCATCACTAGTCATGTTTATAAAGTTTCTTCCATTAAGGAGTGGCGGATAGATATTTGTTTTTGTTTTTTAATAAAAAATACTTCGTCATTTCCATTCGTTGGTAAATTATTTAAGGTTAGTGAAATGAAATCCGTAGGACAAATTAACTATATGGATCGTATTACAGACTAAAAGTTCCTCGTTTCACATAAAAGTTGCATCGACCCATCCTAACAAGAAGCCAAGAATGCAAGCTATTTCATAGTTCAGCAAACAATGGCGATCATTATTGACATTTGAATCAGGCTTTTTTTAAAATAAGAATATATTTTCAACCCGGAAGAAATGGAGTGGGGGATATTCATTTCATGTCGGAGCCAACGATCCTTGCAGTGTTACTCATTTACATAAACCGCAAGCCATGTAATTGAACAGCAGTCAATATTTTATATCAGTGACCTTTATTCTTCTCTTTATAGTGGTGTATTAAATGAACAAACATTTCTACCTAAATATGTCTGAATATTCTCTTTAATTCACCACTTTTCACCATATGCATCTTTTCTTTACAAGCGCTTTGGTTGTGTACTCTTTGTTTTATTTTTATTTTAAGAAATAACAGACACGGCACATATTCTTACGGGTGAGATTGGTGTTAACAATTGGAGACTATTTTGTTAAGAATTTCTAAATAATGAGTGAGTGAAAGAAGGAGTGACTGGAACATTGAGATTTCTTCATGTGCTAATATAATATATATTTATAATAAAACATTTAATTGTGTAGAAGATATTATGATGATGATTATATACGGTAATTATCCATGAAGGATTACCCTTTAAAAAAAATAGAAACAAAAGCAAATTTTGCATTCACCCACCCACCAGTAACCACAACAGTTTTCAGGATTTGTTTCTATAGTTGAGGAAGACTTTTCTTACAGTGGATCTCTGCATATTGCGTTGATGTAAGTATTTCTAACAGCACAAAACAAAACTCCATTTCGTTTCATCTCAAGCAAATTTCAAGTCGAGTACTCTACATTTTGAACGGTCGTATGGGAGAAAGGTAAACTCAGAAAATCAATGCAGTTTGTATGTACCATTATTTGCTTTATGGACGATGAAAAGCGTATTATAACATGAATAAATACTAATAGTTTAAATGCAAACAAATGTTAATGTACGAGCTGAATACCAATCTTATATTTCTTTTTTAAGACGGCGTGTCATGGTTGCATTGTTCATTGAAAGATATTCTATGGTGTGTCAGTATGTATGTGCCTTCATTTGGTAAGGTGTAAGCGCATAACGTATCATTTTCAATCGTGTAGAATTTCCTAAACAAAAACTATATAAACATGCGTTAAACTTATTTACTTCCAGTTGTTTTATGGAGTAGTTAACTTTTATTTATATTAAAAAAAACACGTACAACAAAACAGCTTATTGAAATTTATGTTTTCAATCAGTTCTCCCATGCGGTGGCTGTGCTTTACTGTACTTATACCATTACCTGTATGACGAGGACGATGTTAATAGAGATGATAAAACATTACATAACTCCTACTCATATATAGTTTATTCATCTGACCACCGTAAAACTTTGTCTTCAACTTTTTCCCATAGGTTCTGCTGATGCAGGTGACATCATTTATCCGCTCCTATTACTTTTAACAATTTTAGTTTATTACTTTTTATTTTTTTTTCCCATAATAAACCTCTCTCTAATTTTATCGTTCTTTTGTTGAATGTAGTCCATTGTTCTGAACTATTATTAGGTAAAGAGATTCAAGACAAAGCAGAGCTGGGTCGATATTATCTTACATTTTTGGTCAGTGCACACTTATGTATTTTACAAGGTTAACGAAAAGTGAAGTTTCTATGTAAAAGTTTTTTTTTATTATATCGTTTTGTGTTGATAAAATTTAAGATCGGAAAAGTTCCCATGACAACAGGGGCCCTAGGAAATATTATCCAGTAAGCCCCATTGAACGGCAAACTATGAAGGCTGTGGCCACCTGACTATTGTGACCACCCCCACCCCAGAAATATTGTCCTAGTTGTCTTATCCTGTCAAGGGCTCTGTGTGACACCGTATCACCTTTCAAGTAAGAACATTTGTTGTTGTTGTTGTTGTTTAGGGTTTAACGCCATTTTTCAGCACAAGATAGGCTATACATGGCGGCCAGTATAATTGGTGGAGGAAGAACCCTGGAAAACCCAGGGAAGAACCACCGACCCACGAGAAGCTACTGGCAGGCTTTCCCAAGTACCCACGCTAGCTGAGCTTTGGACTCGAACCCACGCAGACAGAGGTGAGATGGCAGTGATCCGGAACGGTGAGCGCTTTAGACAACTCGGCCATTCGGGGCCCCAAGAACATTAGTAGAAAGCTCATAATACAAAATGTAACACGTATGCATATTCTTTTGGAATTCATTGCTCCATCGGTTAATCTTTGAACCACCCTCTATTATGTTGGCTAATCAGGCGAGCATGAGTATTTAGCTTTCATTATTTTGAATAGTGTCATATCAGTATAGGTTCTACTTCCTGTTTTGAAAATCACGTTTTTTATTTAGACCTAGTTTAAACCCATCCCAGGATACGCCTGAAATGAATGCCATTATTTAAGGACACAAACATGTGGGATGTGGACACCGTCTGAACTATCCCATACGTCCCTCTGTAATCGAAGTTATACAACTGAGACCAAGATAATGTATAATTAAAGGAAGGTTCATTCTGATCCGCAGGGTGGTTAAGGATCGTACTCTGTCGTCTTTAAAACAGGACAAACTATTTCCTTGATGAAACACGCTTAATATTATTCACGTTACCATGTAGTTTCTCAAAGTTTTCCTTTTTTTATTTCTAATGCAGTGCTCAGACTAAATGTGTTATGTCTTTTTAAAGTCGGATATATCCGAACAGGAGTGGCTGCACACCTGTCTACATTTTTTAGAGAAGTATTGTCTGGTGTTAGAATCAAATGAATCATATGTAATTAGTGCCTGAATAATCTGATGACTAATTACAGACTAGAAAATTCCCAGAAATGGCCAATTTCGTGAAGCGTTAGTTGAGGAACAACGTCCACCGGTCGTCGTCCATTGCTTCATTTATGCTGTCGTAGCTATGAAACCCTTTTGCAATACGATATCGTATTATCTTACAAATTTACCGGCAAACGAAATAAAAAATCCTGCAAACGTAATTAGACAGTTTGTTATGCAAGCCACTGGAAGCATAAGGCAGCTTGAACATATATTTTTAAAAAGAGATCGAGCAGAAAGTAGAAAATATTCGATGATCTTTAACAAATGAAAGACGCGGAAAAATTAACGAAAATCTGATCAAAAACGGAGGAGAAAAGAGAAGGAATTGGATTGTTTGGGACACTGCCCACATCCAATTATTTTATTGCTGATTGGTATCGGCAATGTGATGTATAAAAGAGAGAAAAGCCACAGTCTGCATTCTGTTTGGATGGGTTGCATATGCCGTCATTCCCTTTGTTAGACTAACAGGGATTGTTGCCGGATATAAATGTTTCCTTATTTTAAGCGCATTTGATCTCGAGATAGCATTGTTGCTTTTGTAAACTTCCCGCAATCTTTAATGACTTGTAGCAAATCCAAAACGTTTTTGTAATTCGAGTTGTATTGTACCAATTTCTTTCTTTCATAGTTTTTGTCGTGGAAAGCGTCATTCGAATAACAGAGACAAATAAGTGTAACCCCTGACCTTACCCCTCCACGCCTAAAAAAACCGTATGCAAACACACACGTACATTAACTTACAACTTGGAATTAGGCCATCGTTGTAATTTTGCGTAAGTTTTTTTTATGGGTATTATGCACATTTTGAGTAAATAAAAACATATACCTCTGCATGTGTGCCCTCTAGAGGAAAGTCAAGGCCCTTTTAAAATTATGGAAACCTCATCCAACATTTGACCTGATCGGGCCCTGGGGTTGTATAGTTTTATCAAAATGAGATAGATCAAACCTGGTTATCCTGCCCCTTGCGATGTACATAAATTGACGAAAGAATGTTATACTGTTCCATAACAGTTTTTTGTGAATTGTGATATGGATTGCAATAAGAAATCATGTTACAATTTTAACTTATTTACTGCACCACCGTTTTCCATGTGCTCAGTCAAAAAAAACATTATCACACATGTCTAAATTCGAAATTCAGACTTTTCAATTTATTATCAGTTTTTTTTTATATGCATAGATCGAATGGGCTCCGTTACGTAAATAGTAACAAAATGATTTACTGATATATTAGCATAATGTACATGGTGGAACTTTTATATTGAATTAGTGCCAGAAATGTTGAATTTACTAACAATATAAACTTTGTATTATCCTTATTCGATTAAACTGATATTACAAAAGTTGTACCCTGCGCTATTGGGAAGGTATTTACTAATAGAACGTCTTATTGTATTATATATTATTCTACATCAGAGAGAGAGACAGACAGACAGACAGAGAGACAGACAGACAGACAGATAGACAGACAGACATACACACAGATATAGACAGACATAGAGAGACAGAGAGAGTGGCTTAGGTAAATTTTGGTTAAATTATGTAATTACTATTAACGTTGGAACCGCTCTGGTGGCCTAGTGGTTAGAGCGTCCACCTCGGATATGGGAGGTCGTGGGTTCGATTCCTGGCCGAGTCATACCAAAGACTTACGAATATAGTATTAACATTGCCTCGCTTGGCGCTCAGCATTAAGAGGTTAGTGTTAGGACTGGTCGGCCTGATGTCAGGATAATGTGACTGGGTGGGACATCATGCTACATGTCTGAGGCATGATGTCCCAGTGCTAGACATCACTTTAAACTGCCACACTGCAGACATCGTAGCGATATGACTGAACTTTTTTTTAACCTATGTTAAAAATCCAAATCACACACACATGATGGCACCGCGCTCCGGTGGCTTAAGGGGTTAGAGCGTGCGCCTCATATGCGGGAGGTCGCGGGTTCGAACGCAAGCGGAATCATAATAAAGACATAAAAATGGTACTAGTCACAGTGCCAGACATCACTATAAACTGCCACACTGCAGACATCGTTGTGATACGAATGAACTTTTTTTAAAAGTTACGTTAAAAATCCAAATCACACACACACACACACACGAACACACACACACACACACACACACACACACACACACACACACACACACACGTTGGTGTCTGCCTAGAAATTGTGGATTTAAAAAAAGTAAATGCTTTCTTATCCGTATACGATCGAACTGGTATTACAATTTTTTTAAAACTGTGATATGCTAGGCAGGTTGTAACTAATAAAACTTCTCATAGTATTATTATTTATCTAAATCAGAGAAAGGGGGAAACACTTAGGCAACATACCGTATTTTAATTTAATTATGTAATGCATTGTTTAAAAATTTAATACTTTGTAATAAGCACCGTCATGCTTGCCGATTTCATCAACAAATTGATACAGATGAAAACAGTAACGATGTAAGAGATAAAGGCCTTCTGATGTAGAGTCAATTACAAGTTATACAAATGTTTGTAAATTAACATCATCTAACACATGAGAAGAAAACAAAACGAATTGTAGCGTGTTAAGAAGTATCGGTACACCCTAACGTTCCCATTAAACCAGAAGCACCATGTAAAAGACTTCGGCAATGTTAATTGTGCTATAATCATCCCCACCTCCAATCCTACTCACCTTGACTATCTAGTCTCTTACTCTGAGGAAGGTCAGCAAAACGCTTTACAGAATAAAACAACCTGGTTTTGTTGAAAAGAGTATCATGTGGGTCATGAATTTCACAGCTAAATATAAACGTAAATCATTCAGAAAGGAATGCGAGCGACAGGAAAATATAAAAGTAACTCATTTAGAAAGGATTGCAAACGACAGGATACCATCGAATGCGGTTCACCGCAGTAGTGACTTTAAAGTTTAAACTGTACTATTCGGGTGATGAGAGAGTTAATAAACCAAAGTTAATAACTGAGATATCGACGGCTATTCTGATAGTGGAGCAATGAATTTGATATGGGTGATGCAGATGAAGATAAGGTGGCTGGTGGTAGTGATGATGTTTGTGGTGAAATGATGTGGAAATGAAGATTGTGATGATGACGGTGTTGGTTGTGGTCATTTGGGTTGTAGTTTTGGTGGTATTAGTATATCACATATAATAATAATTTAAAGATCAATTGAATAAAAGAAAAGAAAATAATCCTTCTAGTATGCCTTACCCTATATATTTTTCAAATTTGTTTGCATAGCTACTATCACATGTGCGCTCCTAGTATTTTCCAATCAGTAGCAAAGTTGAAAGGTTCTTGGAAGAAAATATTGTCAGCTCTTGCCTTACAAGGGTCATCGATAAAGGCTGGGATGCTCCCGGATACAAATATCGGCAGCCCCTGTTTTGCAGATGACTCTGTCAAGAACAACAAGTATTCTTCGTGTAAAATTTCAACGAAATTCAAAAACGACATTCATCATATTGCAATAAATTTAGAGTATGCGCATTTGACTATAGCGCCCCGTTTTAAGGAATTCTTAGCTTTTGTGATTACTTGTCTGATTATTGGAATTCGGTGCCATGGAAATATTCCTTTGCCCGAAATAATTAACCAATTACTAGGAGCAAACTTCAAGGAGTAAAGTGTTAGTGAGTTTCCATGATGCCATGGTTCACTAGTAGTGAATTCAGGTCCAAACCGAATGAGCCTCTCTGGAATAACAAAGTCCCTACTAAAATCTGGTGCTGTACATTGACGGTGTGACTGCAGTGTCAGTATTTACGGTAGAAAACCGGTAAAGTACACAAAGGAATCAACAAGAAGGGACATAGCATATACCGTTTATGTCGCCATGGTAGCAAAGGTGATGCAGTTGTACTGGTAAAATGTGCCTGGAAACCGTGGATTGACTGGCCTCAGGTGGCGTAATTAAAATAGTTCCCTGTATTAAGGGATAGTTGTATAGTTTCTACGGCGTGAACTGCTTGCGGTACGGAAACCTATCAAAGAGAAACCATGCAGATGTGCGGCTGATATATATTTGGCAAGTGGCGAGATTTGTGTCTCGCATTGATTATAGTAATATTTATGTATATAACGGACACGTCGGGCTTTCTAATTTACAACTGAAATTGTATGGAAGTCTTTGAAAATTTGGGGTAAACTTATGAATTCTGGAGGGAATCGCGCCAGGGTTTGACACCGCTCGGTCAAGTAAAGACCCCTGGCTTGCAACATTAGTAGGTACCGCGTCAAGAATATTTGGTCATAAATGTATGTTTCCGTTTGAAATATAAGCTAGAATATAAACTATGCTATTCAGTTGATTGTATTCTTTATGACACCCTACAAAGGCCATATTGCTACCACCGTACGATTGTTTCATCAGTTGTCCTTAGGCAGTGATATAGCACATTATCCCTAACCCACCCACCCACTTAAATATTTTTGCTGTTTAGACAACAAATAAATGTCCATGCTATGAAAACATATTTTCATCAAGCCAAAATAATATAAGACATTTAATGTACTCTGCACTTATATGTTCTCATATATGATAAAAGTGTTGTGTGTCAAAAATACGAGGTGATTATCACAAACGAATTCCCTGGACAATGAATGTTCTTCTTAGGATTCGAACTATTATCAATCATTAAGCAATGACATGGTCAGTTGACTCGTCTGACTATAATACTCACATACAGCCAACACATAAAGTATGTATTTTATTTTAATAAACTAATATTTCGAGATGAAAATATGGCTGTATGATGTCGTCCTGAAATATAAATATACATTAATGCCTCTCTCGCAATAACAACTGCATTAACGAATATGGGTGATTATGAATTAAAAGGTAATCCTGTGACAAAATGAGAAAAGATATTATAGATAAATGGCAATCCACGTTGAAATTAGTTTAACCAATTAGTAATAATTATGATAGTCCAGATAGCACAAATATTCCAACAGACAGTAAATGTGTCATATTGAATAATCAATCGCTTAACATTAAATGCGTGTAACGTAGACGATAACTAAGCCTTGCATCTGAACCAATGAAATTCTTACCTCATTGATGTGGAAGTGTCCGAAGAAGGATTATGTCTCTTTTTGTTTGGCCAGGAAAGGATTATGCAATGCTAATGTAAGTGTTGTACACATCTTGCCGATAGCAACAATTATTTATACGTGTTACTACATCAAACAAATCGAGTTAAAACACTGGGTCCTCGTGAAATTTTACTGAGTGCAGATTCTGATCGCAATATGCTTAACACTGAACGGTAACAGCGTGTTAGAAAGATTCGGATACATATAAACGGAGAAAGCTTTGTTCGTTATGACTAAAGCTCAAATATGTCTCAACAGCATCATCATCTTGAAAACGGTGATATTCAGAGTATATTAGGCAGAGGTAAACCCAAATCGGAAAAATACAAATCATAGTATTTTGGGTATATAACAAATTTAATTCCCAAGCTGATTGAATAAAGCACTTGGAAACGGACCGATAATTTCCGGATGTCTTACCCCATGGGCGTAAAATAATTCCTAACAAAAATGAACAGAGATTTCCAAACATACGGTCTGATACAACTTAAACATGGTCTACACGGACAACAATGCTAAATAAAATATAAGCCTGATATAATATGTGTACACCATGGTCTACACGGACAATAATGCTAAATAAAATATAAGCCTGATATAATATGCGTACACCATGGTCTACACGGACAGTAATGCTAAATAAAATATAAGACTGATATAATATGCGTACACCATGGTCTACACGGATAATAATGCTAAATAAAATATAAGCCTGATATAATATGTGTACACCATGGTCTACACGGACAATAATGTTAAATAAAATATAAGCCTGATATAATATGTGTACACCATGGTCTACACGGACAGTAATGCTAAATAAAATATAAGCCTGATATAATATGCGTACACCATGGTCTACACGGACAGTAATACTAAATAAAATATAAGCCTGATATAATATGTGTACACCATGGTCTACACGGACAGTAATGCTAAATAAAATATAAGCCTGATATAATATGCGTACACCATGGTCTACACGGACAATAATGCTAAATAAAATATAAGCCTGATATAATATGTGTACACCATGGTCTACACGGACAATAATGCTAAATAAAATATAAGCCTGATATAATATGTGTACACCATGGTCTACACGGACAGTAATGCTAAATAAAATATAAGCCTGATATAATATGCGTACACCATGGTCTACACGGACAGTAATACTAAATAAAATATAAGCCTGATATAATATGCGTACACCATGGTGCAGAATATGAAATTAATAAGAAAAAATCTGAATGTCACAAGCCATGCTCCCGATATCACATTCAGTGATAACATTCAAAGCAGACTAAGGAACAGTTAGTTAAAAGGATCAGCTAAAAAGATGTCCTCGATATGTTATAACTGTCATGCCATTCCATTGTATTTAGAAGAAAACATGCTGATAAGATGTGCCATGTCAGCTTTCTGATTTGTACTTGAAATACACAATACAAATTGCTGATACGAATAAGGTGTATGGTATCGGCTTAGGACAATACAAATTGTTGATACGAATAAGGTGTATGGTGACGGCTTAGGACAATACAAATTGTTGATACGAATAAGGTGTATGGTAACGGTTTAGGACAATACAAATTGTTGATACGAATAAGGTGTATGGTAACGGCTTAGGACAATATAAATTGTTGATACGAATAAGGTGTATGGTAATGGCTTAGGACATTCATGATTTGGTTATAAATAACATGAGCCAACCAATGGTCCCATTTAAAAGAAGACCATTTCTGGAAAACTGTAGCAAGTTTCAAGTGGTATAAGATTCGGAGATAAATAACGACTGGATGAATAAATAAAACATATTCTTTATACTTATTTCATTAATAATCTTCAAAAAGGTAATTACTAATAACTTAATATACGGACAATGAAAACATGCCTGCTATACTCTGAGTCCAGTCTCTGTAGAATACACCAGATGTACGTCGGCCATGATCTATATTGACTTCATGCAGGTTGTAGATTTATGCAACACCATGTAATACTATGTGTGTTATCTATTTGCCATGGTCATATAGATTTTATGTGATAAACGTAAATTATCATTGGTGCATTTGGTTCAGCAATTAAAGTGAAAAAGATAGACGAAACAATTGCCTTTCATTATATTATTCTTGGATATAGACAATATAAATCTTAACGTGTCTGACTATATGTACGTCTGTATTCATTGTGCTCAGTTTGTGCTATCGATATGCAAACACACGCTTATCAATTTAAATATATAGTTTTCACACAAATTATCTTGGCATTGTACTAGATAATAAAACTGTTTTCTTTAATGTCAGTTACTCCCACTTGAATAGTAACACATTTAGAATGCATTTTACATTTTATATTAATTCAACTGAACTTGTGTCCCCATTATGCAATGTTTCATAATAGTATCTGTGTATCATAGTCCCATTATTCAATGTTTCATAATAGCAATTGTGTGTCATAGTCCCACTATTTAGTGCTTTAAAAAAGTATTTGTGTATCATAGTACATATGGTGGGTATACATTGTAATGACATGTATTCAATAGTTATCAGTAAGTCGTTATAATAGATAAGTCTACCAGTGAACGTGTAGCTGTGCCATTGTAGACACATTAGCTTTGGAGCTAAATGTATGTAATTTATTGATGAGTCATGTCATGGCACATTAATTTGCTTTTCATGCATTTAAAGTTAATTGCAACTCCTGCCATCAGCTGCATGGGCAACAGTTGATTCTCCATATCACCCTGCCCAGGCTTGCGCCCTGGAGAGGACACTCCATCTTCGCTCCACAGCGTCGACACAACACGGGAAGCAGCAGTTTACCGGTTATAAGTCACCACTTGATTGGCGTAGAGCCAGACGACAGGGGTTGCTTCTGACGGTGGGAGAGACCAACAGGTTTCACTGGATAGCTACCGCCCTCCTCAAACTGGGCAGTCCCCAGCCCCCAGCCAATAAGGTGCCGTCCCGCCAAAGTTAGCCTGCCTTGCTGGGTGCGTAAGACTTAAGGACGCGAGTACCTCACAAGCGGATTGCAACTACTGCACCAAGAAATAACAAAAGAAACCCAACAAGGAAACCTTCAATCCTCAGACGGCAGACTGTTCAGCCTGGCACGACTGAAGGCAAAAAGCAAAGTGCGTGAAGTCACCATCAGGGACATGCTCTTCGCAGACGAGGCTGCTCTAGCCACCCACACAGAAGCTGAGCTTCAGCGCCTGATGTAATGCTTTGCTAAAGCATGCGATGAGTTTGGGTTAATCATAAACCTAAAGAAAACAAACGTGATGACTCAGGACGCGGACCCCAAAGCATTATCATCAACAACTACGAACTTGAGGTGGTGAGTCAGTTCATGTACCTCTTCTCTACCATCACCAACAACCTCTCGCTCGATGCTGAGCTCAACAAGCGGATCGCAAAGGCATCAACAACTCTCTCCAGGTCGTCGTAGAGAGTGTGGAACAACAGCATGCTGACCCTGAACACTAAGTGATAAGCACTACCATGTACGCCAGTGAAACCTGTACTATGTACGGCTCACAAGAGAAAAGACTGAGTGCCTTTTACATGCAATGCCTCCGACGCATGCTCAGGATCACCTGGAGCGATCGAGTAACAAACAACGAGGTGCTCGAGCGTACCACGATTCCCAGCTTGGTCACACTCCTCCGCCAACTTCGCATCAGATGGCTGGTTCATGTACGTCGGATGGATGACGGACGGATCCACAAAGACATTCTTTATTCGAACTCGCCTCTGGCAAAAGGTCGATCGGACGGCTACATCTCCGCTTCAAGGATGTCTGCAAGCACAACATGAAAGCCCTTGACATCGATGTCAACACCCTGACTGTGATTGATGGAGGAGTTGATACGTGTTAATATTTCCAAGTAGATGTTTGTTGATATGTGGTACAGTAATTGTTACAGTACATATATAACAGATATGGGTCGATAGTTGGATGGGTCATTATTTTTCTTTCCCTTCTGAATTGCGAATACTTTTGCAAATTACAATGACTGAAAAGTTACTTGAAGTGATAATGCAGCTAATTACCTCTTTCTATGACGAAGAGATTGATTAAGGCGACATTCTTAGAGTTTTTGGGTAAATTTCATCTACACCTGCTGATTTGTTGGTGTCTAAAAACAGTTCTTTTTAATTATCTCCCTTGAATCGATTGAGCCCGCTTGGAGCACCACTGCTGCGTCTGCCATTACATTACTGCGAAGCGCCGTAAACAAACTGTAATTTACACTAAAAAGTGCAATGACTGAAGCTAGATGTTAAATGCCTGACGTATTACGCAATATAAATGAATGGACTGACGACACGAGAGAGTGACCAAATGTCATGCACGGCGACATTTACAACTATTTGATCTCACTGAAAGCAGTAGATGGAAAATAAATAAAATCTTTCAAAGCTTACAAAATTAGATCTACTTCCAGAGTTTAAATATGAATACAATTTGCACAATACATCAAACTTAGAGAATAAAATTATCATGAAAGGAGAAATACGCTCATCACACTCAGTCAATAAAGTAAATGAAGCTAACTTTATTTGTACCATAGAGGGGGTTGATGAGAATGGATGGTGTACATGTCTGATGGAGAAAGGACACTCATGCAGTCATGTCAGTGCTTTGTTGTAGAAAATTGAACATCTTCTGAGAAATAATCTTACTGGGGCCAGTTTTATTGATAAGTCATCTAACTGGAATAAAAGGTATGAAGGGAAATTTTGAACAGAAACCCCTTGCAAATATTAAATTAAAAAAAAAAACAAAAATTGGTGACAGCCCCATTAAAGATAACAGAGAAGTAGTACCGTTTGCCCGAAACACACCATTTTATTTGACAAAGGCGGAGTTTAAAACGGTTGTTGACAATTCACCACGTAAAGGTTTATTTCAAATTATTTCAACTCTTCATATTTATTATAGTAGTTTCGTTGACGTTGCACCTCAGCGATTTCATAAGTATATAATTCTGGTTTTTGTGATCGTTTAATATAGTTGATTTGCACGGGAACGTGTTTAATTACCATAGAAATTAAACAGTTATTTCAGATAAACAAGTCTTAATCTGGGCCGGTATTAATCAACGTTAATGAGCGATATTTTGCGATAGCTCGGTGAGAAATTTACTTTCAGCATTTTTTTTAAGCGTCGGTAATGTATCTAGCAGTGTAAATTAGTTTCCTTTGGTTTCTGTTGCTTACGACTGGCACATATTTGACAGCGACCATTGGAATATAAGTAATAGTCTGGAGTGACACAAATCAATAGCAAGGTAAACCCTGTATTTACGTCTAATGACAATAGAGGAAAGAAAGTTCTAATAAATCCTTGAATGTAGACCTCACGGACAGTGTATTGTTTTGAAATAATCATCACAATAGGCATGCGCAATGCAAGATGTGTGTTAAAGCAATGTTGCTGCACCAAACATTACAGGGAAAGCAGAAAAATGAATGCAGTGGCCGTCACTTTCAAAACGATAATTGTACAATGAGCAATCTGTCCTTGAATGTATGCAAAATAAATATTGCAGTATTGTCAAGTATTGATTTCGTTAGCCAAGTGTTCATGATCCAGTCTCCTTACTGTGCACAGACTGGTGAATTCTGTGATTACTTCTACTACAACTATTACTGCTACTATTACTACTACTACTACTACTACTACTACTAAAGATAATAATAATAATAATAATAATAATAATAATAATAATAATAATAGTTAAAAAATAATAATAACAATAATAATAATGCGGACTTAGTACAGCGCCTAATCTTCAGAAACTGTAAGGGCATTAAAATATTAGATAATTTGTACAAACGTATACAACGACACTATTATAAAAACAAACACCAAGAGATTACAAAGCCAAACAGTTATGTGCTCTTATATTTCTTACATATCCCCTTTTTACTCACTCATTCTTTAAATTTGTAATATATGCTTTAAAATAACACTGGTCAACAGTGAAATCATTACTGACTTGAAAAGGCCCTAATCTGTAGTATTTTGGTGTGCCGAACACGAATATAACCGTGAAAAATTTGTATTGGCTCTCGTTTTGAAGATATTCATATACCTCATTTTCTATGTTTCACTGTGTAAATTTCTCCAGTAGGACTGCAGCAACATCCGGAATAATGATGTAACATTGCATAATACCATCATGATCACATCATCCACAGTTGATTGCATCATTTTCTGATGCAATGCAATACTAATGCCATGCGGCTGCTGAAGTAAGTTGACGTCAGCAGTGTACTATACATGTGTAGGCCTATTATACTAATGCCAGGCGGCTGCTGAAGCTGACGTAAGCAGTGTACTATATAAAGCCCAATCAGATAGGTTCAGCATTTAAAATATTTTAGACGTTGTGCGAGACAGTTCAAGCTACTGTTACATAAAACTTATTATTTTATCCATTTACGTACAATAAAGAACAGTAATGCCTCGAAAGTGTGTTAATACCGCGGACAATTTTTGCTATATTTGTGGGGAAGTGACATTTGCCAACCAGAAGAAAAGTATCAATTCTCAAGTGAAGAAGGCATATCATCTTTACTTCGGATGCAAGGTTGGTGACCAAGACAAGCCTTGGGCTCCGCATATATGCTGTGCTACATGTACAACACAGCTTTCACAGTGGTTGAATTGCAAAAGGTCATCAATGCTGTTTGCAGTCCCAATGGTGTGGAGAGAGCCAAGCAACCACCTAAATGACTGTTACTTCTGCTTGGTTCCTCCTCTTTCCGGCGGAATAACGAAGCGAAAGAAGTCGAGAATAGTCTACCCAAACATTCCGTCTGCATTGAGACCAGTTCCACATGGTGAGGGACTTCCTATTCCAGAACCTCCAGCAGAATATTCTCTTGATTCATCTGACGAAGACAAAGGTGAGTCGACCTGTTCTTCTCCTGGTCCATCAGCATGCAGTGATCCAGATTTTCACTGTGGTGCATCATCAACCCCACACAGAATAACACAGGAAGAACTAAATGACCTGATTCGTGATTTGGACTTATCAAAGAACAAGGCAGAATTGCTAGGATCAAGACTCCAACAATGGAATCTTCTAGAAGAAGATGTCACAATTACTGCATATCGAAAGCGCCACCAGCAATTGGAGCCTTTCTTCAGAAAGGAAAGTAATCTGATATTCTGTTCCGATATTGAGGGCCTCATGAATGCTTTAAAAATCATTCATGACCCACAAGAATGGAGACTATTTGTGGACTCTTCGAAACTGAGTCTCAAGGCTGTGCTTTTGCACAATGGAAACATTCTTCCATCTATTCCAGTAGCGTATGCTGTCCACATGAAAGAGACATACGATAACTTAAGGCAGCTACTGAATTCCATTGAGTATAACAAGTACAGCTGGCACCTCTGTGGTGATTTGAAGGTAGTTGCCCTTTTAATGCGACTGCAGCAAGGATATACAAAATACATGTGTTTCTTATGCGAGTGGGATAGCCGAGCAAGGGAAATGCACTACATGAGGAAGGAATGGACTCACAGGCAGAATGTAGCCATTGGAGAGAAGAATATCCAACACCCAGCTCTGGTTGAGGCTCAGAAAATCTTGCTACCACCCCTTCACATCAAACTAGGTTTGATGAAGAACTTCATGAAAGCCATTGACCGGACTTGGCCAGCATTCCGATACTTGCATGAAAAATTCCCTCGACTCAGCGAAGCAAAGATTAAAGAGGGAGTTTTTGTGGGTCCTCAGATTCGAGAGCTTTTCAAAGATGACCGGTTCAACAACTTGCTGGAAGGTGACGCGAAACAAGCATGGAATGCTTTTCGCCTAGTTTCTACAAACTTCCTCGGAAATGTTAGGGCAGAAAACTATAAGGAACTAGTAGAAGACATGTTGATGAAGTATAAGAAACTTGGCTGCAATATGTCTCTAAAGATTCACTTCCTTCATTCCCATTTGGATTTCTTTCCTAGCAACTGTGGTATTGTTAGTGATGAACACGGCGAACGTTTTCATCAAGATATCGCAACAATGGAACAAAGATACCAGGGAAAATGGTCCACTACAATGCTGGCTGACTACTGCTGGACACTCCTCAGAGATGCTCCCGAACAGCTGTACAAGAGACAGGCGAAGAAATCCAAGATGTAGTCAATGACTTGATTTTTTATAGGTAGGCTATTACAGTTGACCTTTTACTATTGGAATGCATTTCGTTATGTAAACATTAATTTCTTGCAGATTACAAAAAAACTAGAGCCAATTTTGCAATTTGACTGTCATATTCGTGTTCAGCACATAAAAATTGATAAGAATTGACTAATTTTATTTCAGTAACATGACTTTTGTAAAAATTTGTTGTCCAGTGTAATTAGGTAGTTTTCGTTTTTATTGAAATATATCATTTAACCATCACCTATATATATATATATATATATATATATATATATATATATATATATATATATATATATATACATACATACTTTCATACAGGTTATATAATTTTTAATTCGTACTTTACGGAGATTAAAACCAGGTCCACAGGTCCGCAGGTAAACGGCACCTGATGCAACCGAATCGATGTTATGTGCACTGGTGTGTAGCAGACACACTCGCATGACGTTATGAAATTAATTATCATCTATCTACACAGTCATTCCGGATTCCAATGAAATAAATCAAGGTATATAGGATTAATTATAGAGAGTTATAAATATATGTCAGACAGAAAGAAAAGTGCTATCCCTGGATTCTATAGAATAATGCTTGATTGATAATAATAGGCAAAATTAATATTTAATTTTAAAAAAATACTATCATACAGGTTATATAATTTTTATTTCGTACTCAACGGAGACTCGAACCTAGGTTCGCGGGTACACGGCACGAGTCGCCTTACCTGCACACACCAGTACACACACACACACACACACACACACACACACACACATATATATATATATATATATATATATATATATATATATATATATATATATATATATATATATATATATATATATTCTGTACACTCGAGTAATCTGTATTCCAGATATGTATTTACTCTTTAGTTTTGAACTTCTTTTTAAAAAGTTATATGGGACTTAGAATGGATTTAATTTGCAGACACAGGCAATGGTATTTCTTGGTTACTTCTCAAAACGAACATATACTTTGGACCAGTAAGTGACCCTTTGGACCAGTAAGTGATCCATTGGACCAGTAGTTGACCCTTTGGACCAGTAAGTGACCCTTTGAATCCGTAAGTGACCCTTTGGACCAGTAAATGACCATTTTTCTTTCACTCTATCTAATGAACAAAGATTTTACTTCCAGCCAAATTTCAGTGCATATTTCACAAACTACCATTCAATTTTATATTAGAAGTTCATTAATTTTCATTGCATTACAACTCTCTATATTTATATATTTACTTAATACAATAAATTAGTTGTGCATAGAACTTAAAGTGATCGGCATTCTGTAAGCATGTCATCTTAAGAAATCCAAGATTCCGTCTCTTTTTACCATGCAGAATAGATTATCAACATTCACGGCATATATCTTAACAAGACAATTCTAAACAATACTGCAATAGTGTTCTCCTTTCTTCTCTACATGTACGACTTGAACTCTGAAAACTTTAAAATGCATACAGTTCCCTTCACGTTCCCCGTTGTCTAAAGACCATAGTAATACAATATAATTCTTCACAATACGTCACAATCAAACATCAGCTGCTCTCCGTGTCTCATTTACCTTCCTGTTGCACATGTTTGTCAGTTTTATCCTCAGATTTGCTGAACAAAATCGATTCCTCTGCAATGTTAATAGACGAAATGAATGTGCCTTCACTTCAACTTGCCCCTTAAAAAATATAATTTAGCAGGCCGTATCTTTTAAACTCTGAACGTGTAATGGCTTTAAGCTACGAATTTGGTATTTTAGATGACTTACGTTGTGGAATGTCTCTTAGTAGGAATTAAATATTGGGAAAAGACTTCGCGAATCATGTGGCATTCTAACCATGTCTTTTATTTTGACATGACGCCGTGTCTTTCTGATTTTGTCTGGGAAAAAATACAATATATCAGCGGCAAAGTCCTCTCTCTCTCTCTCTCTCTCTCTCACGTGTTTAATGTGTACATAAACTGCCACCTATGGTACTCTCCCATCATCCAAAGCGACAAAAGCGGCCCTTTTCACCCAATAAGACTGCATTTCTTAAAATTACGAACGTGATCTTTATAAAAAGTTTAAAATACATGGCAACAAATCGTTCCAATTATTTTACAAGTGGACTATTATTGAATATTTCTATGTGCAAAGTTAGTTCCAGGTTGGAAGTGCGATACAGAAATAGTAGGTGTGCGAAACATAATTACAGACGTGATCATCTGTACAGAATGCCAGATCAGCCAAGTAAAAATAAATAGGCATATAATTAAATTGGGTATCCAACCCGCAACCTTCATATAACGTGTCTGATGCTCTACCATTTAAGTGATCTCAGTTACGCTGCTTACATTACAAATGGATACCTGTTTATGGAGATCCTAAATGAATCAATAAGTTTAAGATTCTTTGAAGTCCAGTGTATATTACGTACTTGACGTATATTAGTATTACGTTACTGAAATATTTCTCTCCAATTTATTCAATACACGTATGTAGATCGTTAAAGTACCTAATTTAAATATTATTTATAAAACGTGCTTCCGCTATCAAAAAGATGAGTCAACCGCATCAAACGATACGGTCTTTACAGTGAAGATAATAAATAATTGTTGAATGTGTAACGAAATCCCATATATGATGTGTAGAAAAAATCCCCACATAGTGTGTGTGCAAAACCAAACACACATTTTGTGTTTACAAATCAAACTTGTGTAAGTGTAATAAATATGGCATGCGTATGTGCTTAGCTATATCGATAATTTAGTAACCTCTACCTATTTAATTTACAGCCATTTTCACAAAGTATAGTGACAATATTCTCTGCATGCATATCGCTGAGATCTGGTATTCATACGCCTGCGTATATATCATTGATTTGGTATTCATCGGCACTATTAGGCTTGATAAAAGATTTGTGCGATATGACATTTCATTTCTAAGACAGTTATTTACCTGTCTTAGTACAAAATAATGAAATCCTGGCTATTGTCAAAACTAGACGTCGTGTTGTATTTGACTCAGCTGTATACGTTGTTATACAATTAGCCAAACTACATTTTGAAACCTCCAAGTGAGAGTTCTTGTTCGGAAATCAAAGGCGGTATCCATAGCGGACAAAATGGCCTACTTTTAATGTTCATGGATGGCGAACGAACCTAAATTAATGCTTACAGCCCATGATTCTCTCTCTCTCTCTCTCTCTCTCTCTCTCTCTCTCTCTCTCTCTCTCTCTCCCCCCCCCCTGCACGAATCAAAGCTACTGATGTGCAAACATTTCTCTTTTAATATGAGTTTACATTGAGTTGGTGACTAAATGGTATCATGTTCCTCGCGTTGACGGGGCAGGGTTGGTGGGGGGGGGGGGGGATTTTTTGACAGTTCATTTATAAGAGTTTGTATTATTTATATGTATTCCAGGAGAATAATGCCATGATATTTTTTATGACAAGCATATGTTGACAGTTGATTGGTAACAATGTGTATTATTTATATGTATTCCAGGAGAATAATGCCATGATATTTTTTATGACAAGCATATGTTGACAGTTGATTGGTAACAATGTGCATTATTTATATGCATTTCAGGAGAATAATACCCTGAACATTTATGACAGGCATATGCATTTTTGTATTGATATTTCATTCCTGATATCATAATATTATTACCCAACACCCCGGCCACGTTACAAGTTACAAATATGTATTATATAGAAAATTAAAGACACAAACATGTCTAAAGAACATAATGAGTTTATTTATATTCCATGCACATTTGAATTCTCTTTTTCAACGTCAAATTATAAGACGAAAAACCCCACAAACAAAAAAATGTTAATATCTTCAGAAATGAATACATATAATAGCGTACGTGATTAGAAATATAAATACTATTCGACATTAATTGATATCTTGTATTTGGTTTGTTCAAAGGTGTAACGCTGGTACTTTATAATCATATTTTTCCATGACATTTTAGTTTGGGTGACTACATATCACAGGGAACATATATTCATGGTTGTGGCATTTCTTTGTTCCAAAAGAATGGAGATATACAAACAATGAGACATGTCAAATATCTTTCAGAAAATGTTGACAATAGCCTATTGCGAGAGAATAGGTGTTTCCCCTTCAATCCCTTCTATGTTGAATACATACTGTGAAGTCAACGATGTTCTTTACTTCCTTGTTTAAAATCACGCTTTAGTCTTTAAGTAGAGACCAAACACTCCCTAATATTCAAACTTGATGAAGGAAGATAGATATGTAAGAATATCAAGTTAAACCCAGTTGGCGATTATATGATGATATACGGTATAGTACCCAGGTACTACAGTTACTTTCCAGTGGAGAAGATCTCATCCGGAACGCGGCAAATCATTTTGCTTTGACATTTGTTGCAATACATTGACTAGATAATAGGTTCGCCTTCTTGTCAATTCTGTGCAGTCTGTGGCTCATAAACTAGCACATGCAGGTGGATCGGGGAGAAAACATATTTTGTAAGAATATTTTTGTCATCGCGACGTTGTCGTTTATGTAATCCGTGGAGACTGCATAAGAAGAGTCATTGTCTTAGTGCATGCTCAAATCGAAACTTTAATTCGGATAACTTACTTAATATACGACAGAAAAAAATGAATATGATTCACACAGACTTCTCTTCATGGCATTAAAGCCCTAAAACGGAAATTGTATTTTATTCGGTATTAACTAAATCTGGACTATTGTAATGTTACGAATCTGTGTAGATTTTTTTATCATTCGAGGATGTGAGAAAAATATGTAGTAAGAACTTTACAAAACGTTTGTGTGGCATAATTCCAAGATGGCGGACATTCAAGATATTGAGATGGAAGGCGTAGAAGATCTTATGAACGGAACCGATGACGATTTGTCACAACTAGCACATCTTGATAACGATACGATATTGAACACACTCAAACGCCGATATGAAGAGGACAACATCTATGTAAGTAGGATATGATTTTTGTTCTCAAATTATATTACGTCATAATAATAAAGAATCCGCACTCAAGCCAAGTACTCAAGAACGACAGAGGTATGTTTGTAAAGTAGTACAAGTTATACCTACAAAAAATACATAGTATATAAAAATATTCATATTGCTGAGATTTACACATGCAGGTTATGAGATATAAAATGGATATGATAAAATACCGATCAAGGTTTAAGTTTATGGTCGAAGCGCTAAATATATGTCACTAATTTTCACAGTAACTGTCTTTATATAATCCCCCCCTCTCCCTTATACCCCCCCCCCCCAACAAAACCCCATTAAAACACTGAACTGATTCATAATAAAGAAAATCTCAGAATTGCAACGTACGTAACATAGCAATTACTAGATTACATGAATACAATTATTTATACGATTTGTTCAGTAGATTCAGATGCAACACGAGGTCCTTAGAGAACCTCATATGGAACACGAGGTTCCTAGAGAACCTCATATGGAACTTGAGAGAAACCTAAATGCCGTTATTGCAATAAGCATTTAATTTGCCTCAGATATTCCTAATCGTCTACTACACCCTTCTATTTTTCTCAGCGTATAGTTAATGTAGCATTTATATCCGTTGACTGTAAATGAGTTGTGTTGTCCCATATGAAAATTTTATTCTTTGGCATCGTACATCTTCGCTTTTGAGGCTGCATTGTAATTGAGATGAGTATCTGTCAATTAGTCGGCGAGTCAGCTGACCGTGTGTCTAACCGTTCCTGCCCTCGCATGCTGATGACTGTGTTATCATGTAATGTTAATTCTTTTTAACTGATTTAGGGAAAGTGATTATGATTGGTATGAAGTATTAACGAGACTGGTTAGCTGATGCTGAATTTAGTGATAAAGTACACAGGATTAGTGAGGCATATAACGCTCTTAACTGTGTATGCATGTGTGTGTATGCACTTGAGTGGAAGAGAGATAGAAAGAGAGAGATTATATTTTGCAAAAGCGTAAGCGATTTCGACTCTTAACGAGTCTTTTTCAAAGGCAAATACAGAACATAGACAAGACAAACAAATACAACAGACATACCGTTGTCTTTGTAAAACTTTACATACATTAACTTGTTGCGGAAGCTAAGAGATATTTTATATTGACCTAGAAATCGATGAGCCGTATCGTCATATGTTATTGTATGTACATATATGTACGCGCAAATTATAGCCCAGCTATTTCATTGTTATTGTTGTAATTATAGGTTATTGGGTGACTAAAAAGCACATTTAGAGAATTATTGAAAAGATTATATGCCGGCTGCAAAAAAGTAATTGTATTTGTGAATGGCTATCTTTTAATAGTCTTGTTGGTACTTAAACCGCTTAGTTTCATTGTTCTAAGGCGGCGTATCCAGTAAGATTCCTTTTCTTTCCTGGTTTCGTAACTCCGTTTGGGTTTGTGAGCAATTTCTATAAGTGTTATATCACTAGATATGGGACCATGGGAGGAGAAGTGTGCTGCGACTGGGCTTCTGTACAGCTTCTTTGTTATCCAATCGGATCTAAGGTTGATCCTTTTGTGTAGCTTTTCAGTTTCACCGACAAACTGAAGGCTACAGATCTTACATGTGATAAATTACATTCTCTGTTTTGCACGTTTTGCTTTATCCATATATGTTCAGTTTTTCTCTAGTCAATATGCTAGAAAACGTCCTGGTTTCTATCATTTGTTGGCAGGTTTTGCACCTTTTATCGCCACAGGGGCCAGATTGACTAGTGTGGTCATGGTTAGTGATTGGCGTTAGCTTCACCCTGACCAGGATGTCTTTGAGGTTTATGGTCTCTGGTAGGCTACTACAGGTTTGTTCGGGAGTATTAACTTTAGTGCGTCACATGATTCCACGATGGGCAAGTTTTTCCCGATGATATTACCTACTTTGGGGTTGTCTGTATTCTAGGTCAGGATAAATGGTACCCTTTCACACTTTTCCTTCTCTCTATATTTTAGTAGGTCATTGTGGTTTGTTTGTTTCGCCTTTTGGGTTGCCTCCGCAATCCGGTTTTTGTCATAGCCTAGATACGTAAAATGTTTAGATAACTCCTCAGACCTTTCTGGAATGTTTCATCGTCTGAGCAAATTATGCGCATACTCAGTGCTTGGCTATATGGGATGTTCCTTATGCAGTGTTTTGGATGGCAGCTGGTTGGGAGGAGATACTGGTGTTTGTCGGTTGGTTTAGAGTATATATCTATATGGAGTTTCTTTTCTACCAGTCTGGTTGTTGTGTCCAGGAAAACGTGGTCTGAGTTGGAGACTTCTGCCGTGAATTTTATTTAAGGCTGGAAGTTGTTTGCCTTTGATATGAAATCATCCAGATTTTCTCTTCCTTGTTGCCACTTCATTTCTATATCAATGATGAAGTGCACCCACTGGTATGGTGCAAGTTCCACCGATGCTAAGAGGTGACCCTCCAGTTTGCCCATACAAATATTTGCAAACGAAGTGGCCATTTTTGTACCTGTTGCGGTTCCATTGATTTGCAAGTAATTTTATTTATGAAATTCAAAGTTATTGAGCTTTAGGACAAACTCCAGGAGTTGGACTAGGAAGTCAGTAGGTGGATTGTCTTTAGTTCTGGTTTCACATACTTCTCTACACGCTTATATCCCTTTGTTGTAAGGTATGTTATTATACAAAGATGTGACGTCTAAGGAAACAAGCAATGTATCTGACAGTAATGTTTCACTTGCTTTGCTTTATAGAGGTCATCTGTCGTGTCCTGAAGATATGATGGTAGTTTGTGGACACGTGTTTCATAAAATGATCCAATTATTATGATATCCTTTCTATGGGATCCCCGTTACCGGAAATTATAGGTCTGCCAGGGTTTCCTTGTTTGTGGATTTTAGGTTGAAGATAAAATCTACCCGCCCTTGGGTTTTCTGGGCTTAAGTAGTTTTTCGTTTGCTGGTCTATGTGCCCCATTTGGTACGTCTTGTCAATACTATTTGTGATGGTTTTTGCATATTCCAGTGTTGGATCATGGTCTAGGTTTTGGTAGAACCTAGCATCACTTACCTGACTATTTTCTTCACTACTGTTGTCTTCCCTATTCATACCGGCCACAACAGAATCCTTATCTGCAGGATTAATAATGATGTCTGTTCTTCTTTTCAGTGATTGTAGGGCATCTATTTCTTCTTTTGTCAAGTTAGAGTATCTGTTAGTATGGTTGAAGTGTTGGGAAGTGTCTTTTATCATTATACCATTTATCCTGACCTAGAATCCAGACAGCCCCAAAGCAGGTAAAATCATCGGGAAACACTGGCCCATCGTGGAATCGTGTGACGCGCTAAAGTTAATACTCCCGAACAAACCTGTAGTAGCCTACCGGAGACCAAAAAACCTCACAGACGTCCTGGTCAGGGCGAAGCTAACGCCAATCACTAACCATGACCGCACTAGTCAATCTGGCCCCTGTGGCGATAAAAGGTGCAAAACCTGGCAACATATGATATAAACCAGGACGTTTTCTAGCACAGTGACTAGTTAATGGCTTGCTGTATAGAATTTGCTCTTTAGTGTATAGCTTAATGTTTAGTTAATAGCTCGCTGTATAGTATTGTGCTATAGTGAATTGCTTGCTGTATTGAAAATGGCTTGCTATTGCAAGATATTAGTATGATTTAGCAGTAGAAGAAGAAAGCAGAACGTTGTTTTCATTCAGATATGTTCATTTAATGAGAATTTTATGAATGAAGGCAACATTTATTCTTGTAAATCATAAACATATTTAATATGTAAAGTAAGAAAGGACGAAAAAAAAAAAGAAAGAAAACCCAAACATGTTGAATAGCTTATAGTTGTGGGTTCGAAATCAATATTTTGTATATCATATGTATTTCTTGCCAATGAATGCTATATAAGGAATAGTTTACTTTGTTCAACGTGATAATACGATCTTATATTCTTTCACAATAAATGTGTAGTGGTTCGTATTTCTTATTATACATTCGGGTGCGCACATGCATAACGAATTGTCAGTATTTATTCTTCCTAGTAACTCGTACAGAACACAAAAATAGCGAACACCTGTCGTGTAGTCAAAGAAGAATCGAAGTTTGAAGCAGCAGACGATTAGTATGGAAATATTTACTTTTTTTAAAAAAAATACAATCATGTGTACCTTAATTTGTCAGCACGTATTTGAGTTTTGCTCATCTGAGTACTGAATAGTATATATGGCATAATTAGCGCTGTTCAATATGGTTCAATCCTGTTTATTCAATCAATAATTTCTACATACACATATTCAAAAGGTAATGCTAGGAGAGGGGAGTGGTCTTCAGTTTTTAGTGAGATACCTAACTTTAAGCGAGGGGAGTGGCCATCGGTATTATTGGAATAACTAATGCTAGGAGAGGGTAGTGGCCATCTGTTATTAGTGGAATAAATAATGTTAGGTTATAGGGTATCATATGTCTGTGTAATGTCCCATGATGCAATATTTTTTTTTTGTTTAGCGAAAGTTAAACTCAGCATTGTTGGTTGTATCTTACAAAAGGAGACGAACCACATTTCATCGCTTAGATTAAAGTCCAGTGCGTGTAATTTACTTTTCGGATCATTTCGACAGTTTTCTTTGAAATTTTCAATATTAGCATTTTTGCGAGATATTTTAAAATCATCTATATATACAAATGAGATAAGTGATGAAATGCTGTTCATTGTGCCGTCTTCTCCAAAAGAACGTCGTCTAGCATTGTATTTGTCGTTAGACGGTTGACCCGTAAAAATAACGACTGAGTAAATCGTACCTCTGAATAGTAGAACCCACAACAAATATTGAATTCAAAATAGACAAAAACAGGAACGATCTACTTAGTTAACTACCATTTCAAGAGTTTAATCTGTATCACAATAAGGAGTCACCTGTATGTATGTATGTATGTATGTATGTATGTTTATATGTATGCATGTACGCACGCAAGCATTCATGTATGTATGTATATGTGTTTGTGTGCGTGTGTGTATGTATGTATGTATGTATGTATGTACGCATGCAAACATTAATGCATGCATGTATGTATGTATGTATGTATGTATGGTGTATGTATGTATGTATGTATGTATGTGTGTGTGTGTGTGTGTGCGTGCGTATGTATGTATGTACGTATGTATGTATGTATGTACGCAAGCATGTATGTATGTATGTATGTACGCACACAAGCATGCATGTATGTATGTATATGTGTTTGTGTGCGTGTATGTATGTATGTATGTATGTATGAATGAATGAATGTATGTATGTACGCACGCAAGCATGCATTCATTATTTTTTCTGGGACTTTCTGAAACACTGGAACTATAGTACTATCACGATAATTGTTTATATCTAATTTGTTCCTCCTCCCATCTTTAAAGATTGGTAAAATGGCCATTTCGATATTCTGAGGTTGTTATATATTCTATAGACTTTCACTTAAAAGAAAATATTGATCTTTCAATTTTTAGATCTTTGCCTAATCTTCCTTAAATGTTATAACGTGCAGCCAAGGTAAATAGAGGGTCCATGGATCATTATGAAACAAAAGTAAAATCAAACAAAATGACCAAATGTAAAACAAAAATTTAATATTATAGAGGTTTTATATATTCGCGCAAACGAATGGCATGACATTTAGAAAAAAAAATATATAATTACAAAATTATAAGGCATCCTTGATTTCAGTTGTGAATTGCCAATTTAATGTCGGCATCAAGGTAGCAATTAAAATTAAACAAGATAATTGATCTTGCTAATTGCTCATTTTGCTATACGTTTAAATACATCATACCGTAGTTGTTCTGGAAACGTGACTGAGCAAAACAGTTTGGAAATGAGCAATCGCATGCGTTTGCTCCGTATGTGAACTTAATACGGTTTTAGACTTAAAGACTTTATTATTTAGAAATTAACATGAAATAAAATTAAATATTTGGACTTTCCATTAAGCTATGTCTTGTTGAAATGAATCTTTGAGAGGTTAAAATGCTGAAAAAAGGTCGTTTATAAACGTGTGGTAAACATATGCCATTCGTATTCGTGTGGTACACATATGCCATTTGAATGTATGTGGTGAACATATGCAGTTTGTATGCGTGTGATAAATATGTGCCGTTTGCATGCGTTTGGCAAGAAAACTGATAATGAAAATTGATGGAGATAATGATATTTTATAGTATTGAAACAAATGCCGTCTGTATGCGTGTGGCATTAGAGCTGATTATGAAAATCATTGGAGAGAATAAAAACCTAACGACGGGTGGATGATTATTGCAATAGTGGTATTAACATACAAAACAATAGTGTACTATTCATTTACCACATTAAGTAATAGTACCTTTATACTACTGTCTTCATTAAATCTGTGCGTTGTATCATACATTTTGAAAAAAAAATAATTAACAGCTTTCTTCTGTCACATTTCTAATATGTTCTTTCTATCTGATGATGTAATGCTAATGATGATCAGTTACATGTTCGCTCAGACATGTACCTGTATATGTATGTATTTTCAGGTAATAGACAATTATTATATAGTGACGAATTCAAAGCTTCCCAACTTTGACATCACTACTGGTACTGGACGATATAAGCAAACTGTAAACGTCCTCAATATATACCCTTTGTGAGAAAGTCCTTTTTTCTCTTTTTTTTTTAAATTACAAAATGGTAACTATTCGGTATAAGGAATACATGCAAGTCTCCCAAAATTTGGCAATTGCTGCAACAATGGAGAGTGGGCACATTTATGGTGGTGAGATATAATAGTTTTGTTTGAGAACATCGGACAAGCTGTAAATATACGCACTTTCGGCTAATGATATAACAAAGAGTCACTTGGGTCATGTGTAAGAAAAAGTATTGTTACATTTTAATTTTCCTCTAACAAAATCTAGAACTAAATGTAATTTCTTTCATTTTGCGTAATTCACCACTTTGGCGAAGTAAATTTTGAAATAGTCACTAGCATTTTCAGGCACGTCGCCCTATAGTCATTAAAGTTTGATAGGGTTGGAACGCTGAATGGATGCTCTCCAGATAGTATCGAAGGAATGAATACGTATTCTAGTTATGTTATCAGTATTTTCGACCTCGAAGTCTCCAAAATCACTCATCTCGCGAGAATATCCGAAACGGGCCAAGGGGAATTTATCGCAAGCTTTAATGAGAAAAGTATAGTTTATGATACAGTTCAAATTGTATGTTTACCAAAAGCAAGATGAGTTCTTTATTGTCTCCTTATAAACAACGAAAGAAGCCGTGACTAACTAAAATTACATGAATCGTAATGGAATCGAAATCAATTCTGAATGTATTTTGCAAATGGTAGAATATGCAATATAGTGTCTGTCTTACCCTTCTGTGACACGCACAAAATTGATCGAAAAGGGTGAGTGGAAAGAAGAAATAAATCTAAGATTTTTTAATGTAACGTATTTTAAATTGTTTCTACAATAGTCACATAAAGTTACAATATTGTGTGGAGTTAAAGCACTGTTAAGTACTGTCTACTATATTACTACTACTACTTCTACGACTAGAAAAGTAACACCATCACAACCGTATCTACCACCACCACCAACAACAACAATCATGCTACTAATAACAAGTACTCAAATCACACATGCCACGAGACTAACGAAAGCGAGGCTACGTGTATGCGTCACAAGTGTTGCTAATAAAGTACTACCATTGTTAATGATGTATAGCGACAGTAATAACAACTACTTATGCTGTCCTTCTGTGATTAAAACTAATGAAAGAAAATGAGAGTAAAAATAATTATTTTTTTTAATGGAGCGAACAATTTAGTTGAATGTATCTAATTAATGATGGGACATTTGACATGGTGTCTACCATAAGCATTGCGAACTGTAGAGGATAGCAAAGGATGTGAGAAAGGAAGACACGTGAAAATTATATTATATATTTGCATTCAGTGTTGTAATTGGATTAAATGTATTAATTTCATACAATATTTATAATTGTATTTGCTTATCGAAGGAATATGTTCAAACACATATTAGCGACTACAGCAGCAAAAACAAAAACAACACCAACTACTACTACTACTACTATTATTACTAATACTAGTACTACTACTACTACTACTACTACTATTACTACTACTGCTACTATTACTACTACTAATATTACTACTACTATTACTACTACTACTACTATTACTACTACTACTATTACTACTACTATTACTACTAGTACTATTACTACTGCTACTATTACTACTACTAATATTATTACTACTACGACTACTACTACTACTACATCAATATTATTTCCTCCTTAACCACCACTTACAAAAGCAGCAATATGAGTAACGTTAATATCGCTAGTGGTACTAATACTAATAATATTAATAATAGCAATAATAAAAAGAAATTAAACAAACAGGAAATGATATTTGTGATCGAACAATTCTATGTTATATCCGTAATGCAAAACAGAAAACTTTGTTCTAAATATGCAGTCATTCTAATATTAGTCATCTTTCGACAATTTAAATATTTGTGCGTATTTTATGCATTTGTTTTGACAGACAACTTTAAGCGTTCAGTTCGATGGAAAATAAAATCTACACAAATCTAAATTGTAACAGCAGAAAGGGTGAGCCAACACATTTTGGAGCACGTCTTGTTTGAAAATAAATTTTCCCACGAAAAAATGAAATTACAAGGTCAATAACGTCAAACCAAAACCTCTAACTGACCGAGATTTTCTCTAATTGGGTTATTAAAACAAAACTTATTTTTAACTCATCATCTGTCAGATTTCAGGTAAATGGTCCTCAAAAAAACGAAAATCAGTCAGATTTTATGATTTTATGAGGTAAATTGTACTCACAATTGTAAAAATCCTACTGAAAACAGAAAATTACAAAATTAAAATTATTATCAGAATCAAAATAATATTATAAACTGAATAAACTAAAAATCTTATTCATCACTGCTAATCGAATTTGCTGGGGTAAATGATATTAAAAACTTTGATCTTCGACCATATTTCACACTTTTTGTGGGGTAAATGGTACTCAAAGTAATAATTATAGGACTGATTTCATAATTTCCTGGGGTAAATGGTACCCAAAATATTGACAATCTGCTGAAAACAGAACATTTAAATAAAAATATTAATTTCACAAAATAAAATAAAAGTATTTCTGAGAAAAAATTATATACATTATGAGATTGAATATTATAATCTGAGAAAATATTATTATCGGAATAAAAATAAATATTATATTCTGAATCAACATTTCTTTTTTACTGTTGTAAGAAATTAGTTATTCTGTTTAGCTGTTACCACAGTTACTAGTGACAACACTTTCATTTTCACAATCACAAGTGGCTTTGTCACTGTTTTCATTTTCACTTTTACTATGGATCGTTTCACGATCTGATATCTTTCTCAACTGCCTTAGGCCTATTCACAATTTTCTTTTGTTTCGTATTCGTGAGATAATTCTGATCTAAATTTTTCAATCGCGCGTACGAGTGATACGAAGTGCACAACTTCTGTATCTTTGACTGTCACCATGGATTGTAACATAGAGTGTTGAATCAGCTTAATCAATCTGTATTGTGCTTGTACTGTATATCTATCTTCATATTTTCATTGCTGTACTTATTCAAACTTACAAATAATACTTTCAGGATCATAAATTTTGTTTCCATTATTGTGTGATCTTTTAATTTCATAAATAATAGAATATTTTTGAAATTTGTTATATAATAAATATACAATTTTTTTTACACAACACTAACTTAATTCTATAGACAACACAACACCCATGTGAATGCCTAGATTACCAAGCGACATTTTAGCAGGTTCAGAAGGCACATATACACGAAATTTTTGCAATCTTAGATATATGGACAGCACAGCTTCCATGTGAACTCCTAGCTTGTCAAACGATATTCTAGCTAGCCCACAGGGTGTGTATGTATATATATATATATATATATATATATATATATATATATATATATATATATATATATATATATATATAACTTAATTCTAAGGACGGCACAATACATATACGGGGAAGCTTCTGTATGTCAAAAACTGCAAATCTTTCCCCATAATCAACCCGGAATAGTGTAAGCCTGATGGAATCATCTGTATTAAAGATTATGAGTTTTATTAGTTTGTAAGACCCAATGGTGGGATTTATCAAACAGAATTTCTTCATACAAAAATGAAAAATATTTCTTGACAATACACCAGTTATAATTAAAAGTTGCTCAGAGTTTGTTTTAAATTCCACCAGTTACGGCTAACTTTGCTAGAGAGAAATATTCATGAAAATCAACTCGGTTTGATTTTCTCCATGCTATAATATCAAGATGTTTCAAATACGGACACTGTGGATTATGGAATACTAGATACGATTATAAGGATGTTATCTCAGTTGATATGGTTGTATGCTGTTCTGGAACCTTTCTTGGAATGGGAGAATGCTGCAAATTCTTTGAGAGATTTGGACATCCATCACATGAGATAACCAGAATATCGATAAAAGGACCTCTGCCAGATATTGATATGATAGGATTTGCATGAATTACTTCATTCAAGTTTACCGAAGGTCTTCATCCGATTTGTGGTTTGATAAACACTTTTCAGAAAAAATGTGGGCACCAGTAGTATTATTACAATATATGTTTGATGTAAAAAAAAATAATATCATTAACAATAACTGAGGCAATAATATCATATTGTCCCCATAAACAATTTTGGCTGCAGAATTTTAAAAAAAATGATCTCTCGGTAGAAAGATAATTGGCAAATTCACAGAAGGTGGTTCACATCATCATAAGCAACGTTGTTGTCGATTCGTTATCGATGATGCTGAACTAGATTTTATATCTGCCGATACAACAAAGAAACATATATGTGTTAGCCGAGAAACAGCTTACATGTCAGATGGGACTAAATTAGGTACACTTGTGATTTACATTGATGGTGAATAAACCTTAGTTTACTCATTTAACGTCTTCAATGCTTGTGTACGTTTCGATAAACCTATTTTCCTAAGCTCGCTGTTAGAGTAACGACGGATTCATTTTATATGGACGATGAACATTTAACTCGTTTGAAACAATTGAATTTTAGCACTGATTCATCATGGAGTGGGTGAAGAATAAAACGAGAACAATTACGTAGCTACGATGAAAAAGATGATGTTGAGCATAAAAATATTTATCGTGAAAAAAATCAAATATCTGAGCATCATCGGCATCATCGTTAAGTGATTAAGTAACTATTTATAAAACAGTGTATCTAAACAGACCAGGAGGTTCTGTATACCATATACATCAACTTTGATACTGAGTCAGAATAAGTCTACATCATCATCCGTATACCATATACATTAATCATCTGTATGCCATATACATCAACTTTGATATTGAATCAGAATCAGTCTGCATCTTCAGCCATATGACATATACATCAGCTTTGATATTGTGTCGGAATCAGTCTACATTATCAGACATATGACATATACATCAACTTTGATACTGAGTCAGACTCAGTCTGCATCATCATCCAAATAACATATATACCAACTTTGATATTGAGTCAGAATAAGCCTACATCATCATCCAAATAGCATATACATCACGTTTCTTCTGTTAACACGGGAGAAGAAAAAGCACATGTCAGCGACCCAATATTCGACTAAAAAAAGAAAGCGAATTAGCAAGCAATAAAAACAAAGCAGCTTCCTTGGATAGTGCTATTGTGACCACACACCAGCTCCATCCCGAAGAAAAAGAAAACCCCCAAAATACTAAACAATGGAATAGTGACCGTATAACCCAAACTGATCAAGGATATATATACATTACTAATCATGTATATCAACTGAAATGTACTTTATTGCATAAAAATAAAAAATAAAAATCCCTGACAGATCTGATATATATTCAATACTCGCCGTGTGTTGTCATAATTTAGATTGTGTGTAATGTTTTATTCATTCATAATGAGATGTGTATTAGACAGCTAAATATTATTATTTATTCTTGATACAATATGGTTTTAATCCGATATATTTTATTTTGCATGCTCACTCATATTTAAATCTGTCTTCATTCCATTTTTAGACTTGTTGTGGAGACATCCTGATAGCCTTGAATCCATGCAAAGAGATTCCAGAATTATTTAATGGAGATGTAAGCATTTTTATTCTCTACAAGACACGTGATACATGCAAAGTAGCAAAATAAATGGACTATGACGACGATATAAAAGAATGTCAACTACTGACAATAATGTTGCCTATAATCCATGTGATTTTTGGAGGCACCAAGTGTAGTAGAGACAATTGGATATAAATCTACATATACTACTTCAAACATGAGTACAGTATAATTATATTATTTGACCATTTGATTTTACTTCATTTTGTATGCTTTGTAATGACTTAACATTATTGTCCATTTATTAATTTTTAATTTCTTGCCCTGCATATTTATATCAGTAAATATTATTATTGTGGATTTTTTGGTATTTTTTTTATCTTGGCTTATCCCGTTTCTTCTAGATTACAATAACATCGTTATGTTTATATTTCCAGAAACACAAGGAATATGACTGGAAAAATTTTGTTGAAAACCCTCACCCACATGTCTTCCATACGGCAGCGACGGCATTTAGGCGCATGCGCGAATATAAAACGGACCAGGTTATCATTGTGTGTGGAGAATCCGGTGCCGGGAAGACAGAAAGCACGAAATACATGGTCAAACATTTCGTCCATATGAGTAAGAGTAACAACAGGGAACTGCATGAAAAAATTATCAAGGTGAGTTAGATGGGGAAATTTAAGACGCCGTGTCAGAAGAGTGAAAACCCATGAAACCAAAAATGTTTGCCAAGACACACAATTTAGATTAAGTGCAATAATTAAAATTCTATCATGTTGATGCTGGATTCACATTTATTTTATTTTACAAACTATAGGCTAAATTTTAAACCTCCAAAATGCTCCTTTTCTTTATTTTACTTTTTTTTCGCAAATATGCTATTACAATACAAATGCATGTATAGGGAACCATACTTGTGAGCCTCAAATTCGCCAAAGTTGCATTAAGCCAAGATAACTGAACATAAGAGCCTCTAGTATTTGAAATAAAGTGATGACATAAGCAAATGTATCGTTGCTTTATAACAGATTACTGTTTCATACGGATTTTGTTTAAAAATATAACCCTTGGATATTCTCAGTTTCTTTTGACTTTAAACGGACCAAATACGGGTAAAACTCATGACTTAGATTGACATGATTTTGCATACATTTTGAGTGTCAGTACTATAAACAAAAATGATGCAATATCAAAAGCATTTAAATCTTCCTGAAAATGTTATATTATTATCTCTATTAAATCACGTTGTGAATGCATGTAGTACCGTATTACCTAATGCCTATATAGTACCAATCGAGGGTAGAGTTAATAAACAAATAGAACACAAGCCTCAACCCATTGCTGATGATAACTAATACATTGTTACAATTGTTAGGTCAACCCGTTGCTGTTGATAACTAATGTATTGTTACAATTGCTACGTCATCCCATTGCGGTTGATTTCTAACGCGTTGTTACAATTGCTATGGTAACCCGTTGCTGTTGATGTCTAACACCTTGTTACAATTGCTAGGTCAACCCGTTGCTGTTGATGTCTAATACCTTGTTACAATTGCTAGGTCAACCCGTTGCTGGAAGCTTTTGGTAATGCCAAGACTATGATGAATCATAACTCAAGTCGTTTTGCCAAATATCTAGAGCTCAGCTTCAAGAAAGATGGAGACTTGGCAGGAGGTAGGTACAGACATACGGAAACATGATTTAATTACAAACGCATGCAAACTTTTCTGGCACAAGCTGAAAAGAAGGTTAAATGTCTCATTGTTCCAAAAATAAACTAAAAGGATTTATGTACATTTTAATTAATCCTTCTGTCAGTCAAAGGAATTGTATGTTATAAATAAAGCAATGAACCCAAACACAACCATCGAAAACATGATGAAACAAGGTTAAACAAAATAATATAAATCAAAACGGTTTTAAACTTTCTATAATGTAATGACGTTTCTCTGATTTTGCAAGGACATCCAAAAGAAGAAATAAAACTGGTAAAGCAAATAAATTTTTTTCAAATTGGTAATTAGTAACATGGATGCTTAATTAATAGTCAGTCAGACATAGGGATTACTTAATTGAGATGAAAATTTATATCTGGATATGATATTCAAGCACAGGAAAACGGGTTTGTGATGTACGTTATTGGAACTATTGTCGCTTGTTTCTTTGTTTCTGTAGTTGTTATCCGGGACTATATGCTGGAAAAGTCCAGAGTCGTGAGCAGATGTGAGAACGAGGGAAACTTTCACATTTTCTACTCCCTGTTTTATGGTACACCAACTGCGACCCTGAATGAATTGCATCTTGAGAAGAAGATCAAAGAATACCGGTGAGAAGTAGTTTACTCTTAAAATTTGTTTAGGGTAGCAGTGGAAAACTACGTCATAGTGGCGAACAGTGTTATGTACTTAAAAAAGTAGAGAAAGGTAATTCCAGAGTTCACTATCGGCTAGGGCTTGTGGTTGTCATGGTTCCTATGGTAAATGCAAATATAAGTAAAATAAACAACAATAGCACACTTACCACTTTAACCTAGAAAACCAAATTTCCCCACATCTTAACATAAAAACTGGAATGACAGATTCAACAATTGTGTTTATTAAATTTGTTTCATGATAGCCCTTAACCAGATGATAAAATTTGTTCTTATGAAATGTATTAGTAAGTAGCACATGTGTAATGTAATAACAAAACATCAGTTTCACTACATATTGCTTCAAGGGATTATGTCAGTAAGATGTATTCTTATACGGTCCAATGCTCCATGTTTTGTACACTATTATGTCTAACACAAATCAACTATATCACAAACGCTTGAAACAATTTATGGACTTTAAGAAAAACCAATATCATTCAATTATTTATAAAATAATTGTTATAAATCTAGGTTGGCTAAAATCAATCATTTGGTTTGCTCAAGGTTATAAGTATTGTTGTTTTGAATTTGTTACTGAAATTCTGAAATCTGAGATCCACTATCCCTGACACAGTATATCCCTATCAGCCTGGTATTGTTAGTTACTTAACCATCGTCTGAGACAACTTTGGATATATGCTACGTTGATGTCAGTTTTTGGTGTAAATTAGTTGTTTAATTTTAATGATCTGTAAAATTGCTAAACATGAATTTTATTTTAGGATTCTTCAAAGTGACCAGTCTCTCTTGGATAACAAGGAAAAGTATATCAAGATGTACAAGGAACAGCTCGAAATCCTGCAACAGATAAAGGCGGTCAGTGAATTTCCAGTTTCACTATGTTGATTGTATTCTTACATTATTATTCGTTATTCTGTCTCCATTCAAAATCATTAATAGGACCCTAAGTGATCACACACACATATATATATAGGAATCGAACAAATACATTTAAATGTAATGGTACAATTAAAAAACTGATGAAAACTTTACCAGGTAGCTAAATTCAGAAGTCCTTGTAATGTTAAGTGAAGATAATATTTTAAGACTGTCAATGCGGAATATCATGTTGCGTTTAATATTTTAGAATCCAAGGGTGATGCAGAACATGTTAGCCGCCGTCGTACACCTGACAGAAATCCGCTTCGTTGAATCTTCCACAAAAGCTGATGCATCTGAGCTGGAGGACTTAGAACCAGTAGTATATGGTATGCTTTTAGAACCAGTAATATATTGTATGCTTTTAGAACTAGTAGTATGTGGTAGACATTTAGAACCAGTAGTATATGGTACGCATTTAGAACCAGTAGTATATGGTATGATTTTAGAGCCATTAGTATGTGGTACGCATTTAAAACCTGATATATATGGTATGCCTTTAGAACCAGTAGTATGGGGCATTCATGTTTTCCTATTGTTTCTGTACTTTTCCTTTCCCCCTCGATCTCCATATCTCTATATTGTCAACACCAGTCTTATTCTTGTCCTCTTTCCGTCCATTTGTTATATACTTCATTTTCGTCTTCATTCTCTTATAATCACTGAATCGTTTGCATCCGTCATTTGTCATAATTGCTCTTTAAAGCATCAATATCATTGCACATTCAAATGCCACATCATGATCGTTACTAGTACATAGAAGAATTAGAATTCTTTGTAACTTCAATATCACAAACGTTATACCTGGAGTTTTCAAGCGCCTCTGTCGTCAAATTAACTTGGCTCCAAAACTTACTCGAATATATCCCAAAAGGCTGGATTCTGAAATTGCTAATTGTTGTTTATGATGGAGGTGTCTGACACTCTTTGTCATGTTACGAAAGACTGGTAGTTAGACAACCTATGCATGTATGTATGTATGTATGTATGTATGGATGTATGTATCAATGTATGTATGTATGTATGTATGTATGTATTAAAATGTTAAATTACTGCTAGATTTTACTATCTCTTTCATTTCAGCTTCAGACCTTTTGGGCTTGAAACCTGAAGACGTTATCAGCGCTCTCATCTCCACAAAGATCATCGCAGCGGGTAAGCATAATCATCTGTAAGATTATTAATGCGTGGATCAAAGAAGCCGAATATAATCTACATGAAAATGTTAATATCTATGCATATTTCAAAGATATTCCTACCAAATCGGGTGAATGGATTTGTGAGTTAAACATTTCGTATTAGTTAATTTTTTAATGCCATGGAGTCTAAATAAATGAGCGAAGCTTGGAATCATGTAATGGAGGTAAGGAAACAAACAATTATTTATGCAGAATACATTAGATATGTGCACTGTCTGTCTTAAAAGACGTTTCCTGCATGTCGTACAAAAACTAATAATGGGGGATGGAGCAATGGTGGTTTAGAGGTTAGCATGCTTGATTCATAACAGAAACATTGCAGGCTCGACGTATACATTAAATGAAAGTGCATGTGCCAAACGCTCTTATTTTCTTAAGGAGAGAAACCAATGTGCCATCGATATATCGATGCATCGATACTTTTGATGCAACAATACACATATCGATACAAGAGACAGAGAATCGAAAGAAAACGATAATTACCGTATTGCAGCTAGTTTAGTCTGCAGCAGCTATGCATAATTATTATCAGTTTGCCTTGTTGTTCTTGAAATATAGAATTCATCTGAAACAGCATTTGCAGTCCTAGGTGCTCGTTTTTATTACTAACAATAAAAAGACCGTTGAGACTAGTCGCTCACCTTCTGCAAGTTAACTCAGTAACCTGACCATCCCACCCATTCCTTCCTAATTATTTTTACCCTGCAGCATGTTTGGCATATAAGATAAAATCCAAACGTATTCCACATGGATAATGAAAGACTTTGCTCATCATTCCACATTTATAATGAAGGACTTTACTCATCATTCCATATGTATAATAAAGGACTTTTCTCATCATTCCACATGTATAATAAGGACTTTACTCATCATTCCACGTGTATAATGATTGACTTTACTCATCATTCCACATGTATAATGAAGGACTTTACTCATCATTCCACATGTATAATGAAGGACTTTACTCATCATTCCACATGTATAATGAAGGACTTTACTCATCATTCCTCATGTATAATGAAGGACATTGCTCATCATTCCACATGTATAATGAAGGACTTTACTCATCATTCCACGTGTATAATGAAGGTTTTTACTCATCATTCCACATGTATAATCAAGGACTTTACTCATCATTCCTCATATATAATGAAGGACATTGCTCATCATTCCACATGTATAATGAAGGACTTTACTCATCATTCCACGTGTATAATGAAGGTTTTTACTCATCATTCCACATGTATAATGAAGGACTTTACTCATCATTCCTCATGTATAATGAAAGACTTTGCTCATCATTCCACATTTATAATGAAGGACTTTACTCATCATTCCATATGTATAATAAAGGACTTTTCTCATCATTCCACATGTATAATAAGGACTTTACTCATCATTCCACGTGTATAATGATTGACTTTACTCATCATTCCACATGTATAATGAAGGAATTTACTCATCATTCCACATGTATAATGAAGGACTTTACTCATCATTCCACATGTATAATGAAGGACTTTACTCATCATTCCTCATGTATAATGAAGGACATTGCTCATCATTCCACATGTATAATGAAGGACTTTACTCATCATTCCACGTGTATAATGAAGGTTTTTACTCATCATTCCACATGTATAATGAAGGACTTTACTCATCATTCCTCATGTATAATGAAGGACATTGCTCATCATTCCACATGTATAATGAAGGACTTTACTCATCATTCCACGTGTATAATGAAGGTTTTTACTCATCATTCCACATGTATAATGAAGGACTTTACTCATCATTCCACATGTATAATGAAGGACTTTACTCATTATTCCACATGTATAATGAAGGACTTTACTCATCATTCCACATGTATAATGAAGGACGTTACTCATCATTCCACATGTATAATGAAGGACGTTATTCATCATTCCACGTGTATAATGAATGTCTTTACTCATCATTCCACATGTATAATGAAGGACTTTACTCATTATTCCACATGTATATTGATGGACTTTACTCATCATTCCACATGTATAATGAAGGACGTTACTCATCATTCCACATGTATAATGAAGGACGTTATTCATCATTCCACGTGTATAATGAAGGACTTTACTCATCATTCCACATGTATAATGATGGACTTTACTCATCATTCCACATGTATAATGAAGGACTTTACTCATCATTCCACGAGTATAATAAAGGACTTTACTCATCATTCCTCATGCATAATGAAAGACTATGCTCATCATTCCACATGTATAATGAAGGACTTTACTCATCATTCCACATGTATAATGATGGACTTTACCCATTGTTCCACATATATAATGAAGGACTTTACTCATCATTCCACGAGTATAATAAAGGACTTTACTCATCATTCCTCATGCATAATGAAAGACTATGCTCATCATTCCACATGTATGATGAAGTCCTTTACTCCTCATTCCACATGTATAATGAAGGACTTTACTCATCATTCTACATGTATAATGAAGGACTTTACTCATCATTCTACATGTATAATGAAGGACTTTACTCATCATTACACGTGTATAATAAAGGACTCTACTCATCATTCTACATGTATAATGAAGGACTTTACTCATCATTCTACATGTATAATGAAGGACTTTACTCATCATTACACGTGTATAATAAAGGACTCTACTCATCATTCCACATGTATAATGAAGGACTTTGATCATCGTTCCACATGTATAATGAAAGACTTTGCTCATCATCCCATGTGTATAATAAAGGACTTTACTCATCATTCCACATACATTGAAATCTCATCATTGGTTATTGCCTGCTCCGGTCCAGGTTAAATAATGACTATAAATTAGGAATTAGTTTAGCTTATTCCCTGCGTGACAAAAGGAAGTAGTAGAAAAGCAACAAATTATGCGCAAAAGACATTGATATGTAATACTTAAAGATGCAGCCAGAGTGTGCGATTGTGCAAATCATACAAGGTTTGTACTCGCACATTTAGAGAAGAGTGATGCACGAGAACTCCCGCAAATTAGTTGAAAGTCCTGTACATGAACAGGTGCTAGGCGAATTGTACAAATTTAATTTAAATATTCTTATTGTGACATGTTTTTAGGTAGGCTACTGTTAACACATCTGCCGCCCGGTTCTTCAAGCAAGACATGAATACTTGTTGTTAAACTAAATTTGATTTACATATTGTACCCTCGAATAAGCATTATGACCTAGTTGGAACCTTCCATGAAATGTGTTTTACAAATGCGTGTTTAATATTCGGGCTACCTAGTAAACAACACATGTTTGATTCTCACCATGTTTCACTTTTTTTCTTTTGGCAAATACTGGCTGGTGATAGTGATGATGACAACATTTATTTTTTTTGTTATGAAGTATATTGGATTATTGGAGCTAGGAAATTGTCAATGCAGATACCTGTGAGTGATTTTTAGTCTCAAAATGGTGTCAAATAGGATTCAGCTGAACATGTTTGATACACACAAAAAAGAAGGCATGTGGGTCAATCCCTTTCCAGAGGTATTTCAGAATGAAATGTTGAAAGGGCATAATGCTGAGCATATTTAAAATGCAGTTTAAAGTTAGAATGCAATTTTCCTTTTTTGTATCAATCAGTTTAGCCCTGGAAATCATATGCTACAAAACAAATCATATATCCATATCAGGATTAATAAGATAAACTGTATAAACAATGATGGAAAAATGAAATTAATAAGTAAAGATATTTATCGGAATACCTCTGTTATGCAGGTTATGGCACTGATGGAATAAAATTCATAATACAGCGTTATGGAACAGACAAGAAATCTGGCGTTATACGCTGTAAACTACTGATTCAACAAAGGAAGTTTATGTTAGTGAAAAATCCTATTTGGAGCAGACGTATCCAAAATATAATATATGTGAGCTCAGGAAAATTGCAAATAACATGTAGTAAGATCAGTTCCCCAACATCCTCATGGTGGCAAAGCTAGCTATGCATATGCCCTTCAGAAGGAAGCACAGAAAAATATTCAAACACAGATGAAGAACATATTATGCTCAGGAATAATTAAAACATTAATATTTCTACCATTAGAGGTGACATCTTTCAAAGATTTTTATTTCAGCTGAGCTCTAAAAATGGAGCAGGAACTAAGAGAGACAGATATTGAAGTGTTATGTAAATACTGAGCAATGACCATTTCCTGCTCCTCCAAAATCTTCTTTACTCTCCCCTTCTGTCAGTGACGTGACAAAGGATGAGGGCCCCGAGTGGCCGAGTGGTCTAAAGCGCTCTTCGTTACGGATCACTGCCATCTCACCTCTGTCTGCGGCGGTTCGAGTCTAAGATTCAGCCAATGTGGGCATGTGAGAAAGCTTGCCAGTAGCTTCTCGTGGGTCGGTGGTTCTTTCCGGGGTTTTCCGGGTTCTTCCTCCACCATTAATACTGGCCGCCATGTATAGCCTATCGTGCTGAAAAATGGCGTTAACCCCACAACAACAACAACAACAAAGGATGAAGTCCCCCTCAAGACAAAATCCTGGAGCATTTCTCCGTAAATTTTACACATGAAACAAATTTGGATTTTCTTTTTTTTATGCTGAGATACTTAACCAGTAAATGAAGGTGCTGACGAAATAAATAAAATTAGCACAGAATCAATAATTAGAACAAGGTGTTGTCAATAGTTTTCCTTCTTCACTAAAAAAAAATACAAGTACCTGTGACCACAGCATCTGAAGGAAGTACAATGAGATAGATTTTGTTGCCCATGCCGATATTTGTTCTAGATGAGACTTTTTTGCACGAGGAAATTTTATTATTTCTTCTGTTTCGAGGATAACATTGCAATGTCTTTCACATTTAAGTAAGTCATGAAATTGGTAATAATGTTTTCAAAGCATTCATGCCATGCGAAACAAAGGCCTGGTGGCTAAAATGAGTTAAATGGAGCCGCCATTAAATAGCCTAAAATGTCGAATAAAACTCACTGACAAACAACAGGTAGTCTGTTTGAAAGTTGTTTTGTTTCCTTATAATGGATTAGAATTGCATATAAAGATAAGATATCTATATCTCTATCTATATTCTGAATACCAGAAATACAACCAGTATGTCAACATACATACAGGGGTGTCACCTAGTTTCCAAAGATGGAAAGACTGTCAATTTCATATGTGTATCGATATGTATCGTGTCATAGTCTGTATACCGTGAATCGTATTGATACGCAGCACAGGTGTATCATTTCAACCCTAATTCTAAGTTACCTATTTGTGGTTCTGAAAATAATAAATAACCAAGCAAAATTAAACCTTGACTTCTAAAACATGTCCAGAAAGTTCAAGTTACGATCTGTCATCAATGTTTTAATTTTTTCTTCTCTTTTATCTATTCGTTAATTCTTTGGAAAGTTGAAATATATATTAATTATACTTCTTGCTCTAATGAAATACCATGTAATTGTAAGTAATATAAGAGCAATGCATGGTTTGAAATTGTTAATTTTGAACAAGCAAATTCAATGCTCTAGATCAACATCATGTACTTCAAGTTTTCTTTGATCCCCTACCAACATTTTCAAGTAAAAAATATTATAAAGATATTCCCATAAACAGTTATGTCCATATGTTTACGTTTTATTCTTAAACTCACTGTTTACGAAATAACATTAGCAATTTATTAGTGAATTATAAAGTGTTTGTAAATGATATATTTTACAATAGACAGTCAAAATGGGGCATTATTATTATTATTATTACAACTAGGTGAAGAAGTTTCGAAAAACAAAAGTCCAGAAGAAGCAAAAGTTGGTCGAGACGCTCTGGCCAAAGCACTTTATGAGAGAATGTTCCAGTGGATCGTTAGACAGATTAACATGGACCTACATCCTCCAGCAGATAGGTACTAGTCTGTCTGCTGTCTGTCTGCCTGTCTGTCTCTTGTAAACCAAGAAAAACCCTGACTTAAATCCCAGTATTTCTCATAGATCTATCGATGAGTTAATCTTAAAGTACAGATATTTGTTGATGGACTATCTCACTCTCTCTATCTCTGTATAACGTGTACATCAATAAACGCTCTCCATTCTATTAGAATAGGTCACGTGGTAGTGGTCATATTATCTGAATGGTAGATGTACATTCATGTGTTCATTGTTAAATGTTTGAAGGGGTGGAGACTGCCAGAACATCGGAATCCTGGATATTGCTGGATTTGAAAAGCTGGCCATCAACAGTTTTGAGCAGCTTTGCATTAACACCGTAAATGAACGTCTGCAGAACTTCATGAATGCAAAAGTATTCAAGACAGAACTAAGCATTTACAAAGACGAAGGAATTGATGTGGAAGAAATTACCTTCAAAAACAACGACACATTGATCGAGTTCTTAATCAAGGTCAGTTATTTCAATTTCAGGTTTTCTTCAGAGTATAAAAAGGATAAATAAACATATACTTATATTTCGTAAGTTTTGACAGCCAAACATACAGTACATTAAGAGGAAAAGACAGGTAATGGAGGTGTTGGCCATTCCATTATAGGCCTTATTTGTTTTGGGTTTTTTTTCAAGTCTCCAGTCCAATTTACCCCTTATAGTCTCTATTTTCAGCTAGACAAGCATCACTTGTACCCAAGGTTACAGTGTAAGGGCCGAAACTGTTTACTCCACATACCCACACTGGGGCCAAAACCCTTTTCCGTTACACCACACACTCACATCGGGGCTAAAACCCTTTTCCGTTTACCCCACATACCCACAACGGGGTCAAAACCCTTTTCCTTCCACCCACTGGCTCAGGCTGTAAACAACACCAATTTTGGGAAAACAATGGATGACAAAAGAAAGACGGGCAACACCAACAACTCCAATTTCACCACTCATTTTGTCAGATAGGTTGTGCTACAAATCTAGCTAATTACTTGTATTCCCAGAGTAAGAACAAAATCTTTGGTAATTTTATGATATCATATATTTTCTCTTAAGCTTCGTCCTGCACACTGGTCTTAAAATGAGTAGAATGCTTTAATACACCTTTAGTATAATATTTTGGTGGCATTTGGTGTCGTTTTTTAACGGCAGACCTATGTTGGTCTATTTAAGCCAGACTCGTAATAAATGTTACGGTGTTTCGCCTCACACCTGTTGCTTGTTCCTAGCTACATTCAAGCAAATCACTATAGCATATGCATCCCAAACTCTAATATAAACGTGTGGCATACTATCCTATTATAGATTATGCTGCATACAGCCAGATGGCCATAAGAAGAACTGAGAAATAAGTTTGCCTGTTTTGGTAAAACAAAAACATACGACTGGCTGCGCATAATCGTGTATTGTTTCCAATACAACGCTGAGAGCTACGGCATGAACAGACATGCTGGATATGTGTAAAGGGTGTCAAAACAATGCACCATATTTGCATATGATGCGAAAACCATATGGTGCAAGAGCTGAACTATGCAGATAAAAGGATGAAAAATGATAATTTTTTAAAAAGCTCATCATTGAAACGCAAGCATTATTTTAACTGAGCAAACTGCAGTCTCTACACAAGTCTAGAAGCCAGCAACAAAGGAAATGCGGAAGGAGGTGACGTGAAATATACTACTATTATAGCCAAGAACCTGGTTGATAACCGGCACTATGTGGAGAGAGACGATACCATTATTGGTTTACCTAGAGAACATTAATGGCCACATGCAGTTACTATCATAGAATTCAAAGTTCTTTGAGCACCAACAAATATTTATAAATGCTGTCAGAAAAAAGGAGCAATTAATATTAGCCTATGGGCACGAGCTGTGGCCCTGTTGACACACGTGCGCCAATGATTGTCATGGTAGCAAAATATGCATTCATGCTAGGCACAGCAATTTCGCTTGCTTACTTGGCTCCGCATGATCTCAGCACATGCAGGCGCAAATCGTCAAGCGTTCTTGAACCAGATGAAACACCGGCAATGGTGAGAATAGTGGCATATCCATGATTGCCCTACTCGGTTGGACTTATTATTATCACAGGAGAGAATTGGCTCTCCTTCAGTTAGACATTTATTCATCTCACTCAATGGTTAACGTTACTTCCTCAGTTAAAGCTACCCCGCCTACCGCCAGTCTGCGCTGCGCTTCGCTCACTTGGGCTCGCTCCTCTTCGCTCCGGTTGGCGGTAGCGGGTCCGTTACCTTCGTCCGTTCGTTTCCTTCCTCATTCCTCTACTTCGTCTTACAATATGATAAGTTTGCCACTTCTACCTAAAAAATCCCGTCCCGCCTGTTAAAGCGCCATCAAAATTAATCGGCGGTAAGCGGGAAGGGTAGGTAAAAGTGTCATACTTATCATATTGCGTTTATATAAACGTATAAAAATAGCATATTCGTCATTATAAAATAATCCTTTGATTTCGTTGATGTTGAAGCATAGCAATGTTTTTTTATAGCTTTCATATTGTTTCCATCAGCAGACAAAGATGGTCAGTCTTTTCATCCTTCTGCTGCTAATTTCCTCAAACTTACAGGTGAAACTGGCAATAAAGATAGGATGATAGCGTCACCCATCACAAATCTAATATGTCGTCTTCACGTAAATGCTAGCCGCACCTCCAACAGCCGTGAAACATGCAAGGATAGTTTTGACAGCATGAACTACCTGTATAACCGATCAGTACTTTTTTTATAAACAGAACGCCAATAAAGTACTTAGTTGCAAATATTTTTAACCAAAAGGAATCATTTAAACCATTCTTCACAGAAGGAAAGCCACATACATGAAGAAGAGCCAGACATTGCGTTCCCCAAAATGCTAATCTACATTTCAGTTTGTAATTAGGTGTAAATGTAAAACTAGTGGCTTCTTATTGTGCATGATTACTCTTGTCCGGCATCTTGTTATTGTTTATTGTTATTTCCTTTTTTACCTGATGCTTAATCTGTTTTAATCAAAAGAACAGTCGTCTACCATCGTTGTGATGTTGCCACATGTATTCTATAATAATAGTGGCTACCCAGGTCAGAGCAGGTTTTTGTTTTGAAACGTTATTTCAGAATATGTGTAGACTTTTGTTTCTCGAGGATGTGAGTTACTGTTCTCTTGCAAGAACATTATTAACAACGCGGAAAACAGAGGCAGCCATCTCGTCAATTAACATGATGACGCATGCACTAACACTCTGTACAGCTGGAATTAGAACATCAGGTAAACCAGGCGAGACAACAAGGCGCTGACAGTCAGTTCCCGAAGGCTCATTGCATGTACATGTATTGAACTGGAATTTATCCGCTGTTTTAGGATCTCTTTTTCCAATCTGAATTGCCGTAGTTCCCTTTTGAAGTAGTTACATATATGTCCCCACACATCCCCCATCCCTACCCACAGTTTTAAAAGCATTAATTGTATCGATAATGTTGAACCAACCAGGATTCTAGGAAAACCGTCGCAGAACCACATAAATTTTGAAAGCAGATATGGTCTGCTCAAGCGAAACAGATTCATCTAGGAATCAGTAAGCGTTATGATCATGGCTCTTTTGTCGCTGCTAAGCATGCTAGATAGAGCTCCGTAGCGACATGCTTTCATGGTGATACTGGCTGGTATTGCCATATTAGGCTGCTTATGTTAAACTGCTCCACGGAAGAAAAAATGAGTTGCCTTATCGTTATGAAATTATTTTTATATGTCTTAGAGTAATTTGATCACAGGTGATTTGCATCCTGTGTGACAAGCGCGAAGCTGCATAAAGAGCCGTGGCAGTAACCCAGGCATAATGTCACCATCGAATATTGCAGTCTAGTTTAAAAATGACGTGCTTGACATTATACAACAATTGCTGTCTTACTGGCAGCTTTCTAAGCCCTTGCCAATTGTCTGCTAAGAATGCACATTAGCGACATTGGTGGCTTGGATTTAGAGGATGCGGATAATGCCAGTATTATTTCTTCACTGCCCCTTTGGACATGGAATAGAAGACTCAAAACAAATATATTGCATCACCCAGATGCAACCCAAAGGTACACTTTGACATATCCGCACCTACGAACTTGAATGCCGGAGTATGACATGGATGTATTGCGTCGCTGACCTTGGTCATGGAGAGTTTGATTTTCGTTGCAAGTACTAAACTTCTTCTTTTTTGCTTCTGATTCAAATAGGAGGATGTAAACAAAATATGCCGTGATTACATACTTAAGGATTTACAGGTCGCCTAGGTTGATCATGATCAAGGCGAACTATGAGACTAGATTAATATACAAAGTACCCAATTGTAGATGCACGCTTTAAGCAGAACTTCAGTGACATTGACACTGCTAGCTGCTAGTACGTCTCATATCTTGAAAGGATGCTAGCACTGAACAACATCGAAGGCATTCTGACTCTTATAGGCCATCACTGGAATAATAAACATATGAAGATTAATTTACTGTTGGTGGTGTATTCTGTTTAAGCTTTATCGCATTCAGGAATGCGTTCTAAATGTTGAGCTTCGTGAAAATGAAATTAGATCACCGTAGGTGCTATGATTTCTACAGCCTGTGTTATTTCTTTAAGAGCCCGGGAGCGGTACTCTGCCGCCCTGTTCGTTCGGTGACAGATCAGCAGTCGATGCTATGATTGACTCAATGACTGTCCAGCATTATGCAATGTTTTACGTGCCAAGCGAGCAAGATGAGCCTTGAAAAAATGAATTTCGTCCAGGAAAACACCGGGAAAAGACTTGGAATTTTATTTGAAATGTGTGGGAACCCAAAGTTTGGCAAGACCCATGCTGGTAATAATGTGCTTTTTTTCAGATCCAGATCCATTTGTGCCGCAGGATTCAGCTACAGAAAATGAGCACACGTGTTCTTTTCAGCTGTCTCTCAATAAGGCAGTAGCACATTTGATGCTTGAGATTATAACGTTCATGTCACCAAAAATGTCAATGGCTGCCAGTGTGACCCAAAAGACTTGTTTTGGGTGGCTAAATAGAACGCGCTGTATCAAATATACCCCTGTCAACTGCGCATTATTCTATGACCTGCCTTTTAGCTTGCAATGACGTACACCAAGCCGATGTCCTTATACTGATTGCTGTTTCCAACTGGTACAAAGAGGACTAGCGGCTTACGACCAAGTAATAAACAATTATTGATGATGGCCCTGCTATGATGTACATCCGGAACCGTGGGAGGGGTATTTAAGGTAGTCAATGCTCCTTCGGGTTAATTCTTGCCCAGAGTTGAAGGACAATGCATTTAGGTTGCTTTCTGAGCAAAATATTCGTGTTTGGTGGAGAGAGCATATCTACCACCTGTGGCTAGTTATCTATGAGCGCCTGTTTAGCAGCCAATATACACATGCGCTCGTCGCAGTAATGGAGAGTGGTTAAGGCGCCTGCCCTATATAATAAAGTTAAGTGGAAATTGCAATGCTCATCAGGGAAAAGCCAGTTCTGGCAATACATGGTGCTTGCGTACTCTGCCGCCCTGTTCGGTAGGTGTCATATCAGCAGTGTATGACTCAATGACTGTCCAGCGTGATGCAGTCTTTTACACGCCAGGTGAGCAAGAGGAGACTAAACAAGAGACTAATTCATTCTGGTCAAGAAAGCAACAGATAATCCAATGCTTATTTATCAACTAGCGAACGGGGACCACAGGGCGCCAATGAGAGGGTCTGTTCGGGAGGAACTGCCTATTTGTCCCCCTGACACACAGATTTCCACATCCTGTTTGAGCAGGTGCTTGGCAGGCCTTGTGGTTCAAGAAGCCAGTAAATTTGTCCCATCCTGAGAAATCTATATTTGTGTTTGAGTTTTGATAGGCTTTTTGACTTTAACTTGTAATATCCCATCTTACTGTCTATCGCTCCAAAGCGTGGCCGTTTTGTACTTGAATTTGGGTTGCCCAAAATGGATCTCTTTCAACATGACTTACTTAAGCACCATTTTTACAATGGGCAACGAGACGCACTTTGCCTTTTTTTTTACTATGGCCGGTTTGTACGGCGTGACAGCGTCAAGCGCAAAAAAGCTGTAAAAGTAGGTACGCAGTCCTATAAACTGTATAATCGGCGTTCCGTTCACTCGTCTTTAAATTTCTCGAAATAACGTTCGTTTGCATCTCTGCAGCATATGTGCAACTTTGGGCAACCAATCATGCTTTACTAGTGCAATAATTCAGCTGTGTGAGCGTAAACAGCTGGCATTTCGATGTAAATCACCATCCATTTTGGTGCATAGCAGGTTTGCCTTACTGCCTTATGTGTGGCTTGATCACGTTCTAAGAAAACCAGTACATCTTGACTTGGCATTGCTCCAGTATATCCTTGCCTTTGTTAATGGATTTGTTGAGCTTTAGGTTTGTCAGTTGATGGCCATCACAATGCTATTAGATATGTTTCCACAGTTCAATGTTGGGACGTGTATGTAACAGCGCAGCTGTTCCTCCTCACCTTTAGGGTGCACTAGTTTTAGTCTGTTTTTGTTCCTTAGATGTTTACCCGAAGACGCTGTTGTTACGAACCTAAAAGAACCCGACCATAAAAGGTGTTTCCTCTTTAGTCTTTAGCTTGATGATCTGTGTACATGCTTGAATGCCAGCACCATGTACATAGTAGCTAACTTCAGGCGAAGTTCTTCATATAACTGGATGTTTATGTAGTCAGCCATGTACCTTAAAGTTTCCTTTTTACACAGATTGGTAGCCATCTTAGATTATCCCTAATTTGCTTAACAGGGTTTTGGTCCCCGTACCGTAAGCTGTGGATACAAGTACTGCTGATCTAGCTCCAAGTGAGATAAAAATAATTGGAGGCTCAGGTAACAAATAGGGCTTAAACTAGAATGGCCCACACTTCCATTACCTATCTGCTAGAGATAATCTGATTATAAATATTTAGTAACGTTTCTCAATGGCCTCATATTGAAAGCTTATCAGCAAATCATTCTGTTTAATACAGATTATGGTGCAGTAAACTATACTGTGAAGTGCAAGGAGATTTTTTTTACCAATTGATAGTGTACATAAAGTGTTCTAAGGTTATGATGACTGTATTGATCAATTAGGGCTTTTTCAGGTCGGCTTTGAGAAGGCGAATGCTAAACTTTAGCACATACAGTCTCTATGTATTCAGTGGTTGTTTATTAAAAAGTGTTTAGTTAGTCACTGATGCAATTATCTGAGTATTAAAATTATCAGATCAGGTCATTATTAACATACTTTTAAAACGTTTTCAGCAGCCGAACAATATTCTTTCCACCCTGGATGAGCAGTCTAGACTTCAATATGGAACAGACGAGTCTTTTGTTAGTCTATTGAATACAAGATGTGGGCGCTCTGAGTTCTACACACAATCGAAATCGAATCAACCAGAATTTACAATCAAGCACTTTGCTGGACAGGTCATTCTTCTCTTCAAATATATTTTTCTTAACTCCTTTATGTGTTCGAGATATCATAAAACATGTTTATATTGTCAACAGACGAAATGTTCTTGAGACACATCTGGCTCACTATAGTTGTTCTTAAAAGTGTATGCTATTGTTCCTTACCTTCCATATCTTAGTATATATTTAAAGAATAAATATTCTGTGCAAGCCATAAAGATTTACAAAGTCTGCTATCTTTGCAACAGATGTGAAAATATATCTAAGGTTTTAAAACTTTAGTGGAAAAGACTTTCCATTTTCTTGAAGTTGTTTTATCTTTATATGCTACGTTTTGTACATTCTATACGATATCTAACGACTATAAGTGAAATATCTTAAAGTATGAGGTATCATTAGAATCAGACCTTTATCATTTTCCCTGTCTTAAACTGTAATAGATCTAGCTTACTCATTCCTTATTCAGAGAGAACAGCCAATGTTGAACCTCTTACTGTTTTAAAACCTAAAAGGTGATCAAACCTCAAATAACCTACCTATATTAGATGTATGTAAAACTAACATGAAATATTCGCTTTGTCATTTTAAGGTCCTTTACACGGCTATTGGGTTCATCGAAAAGAACCGAGATTTGCTAAACAAAGAACTGAAAGAGTGTATGAAGAAAAGTTCAGATGAATTCATTAGTGATCTTTTCACTGTTAAAAAAGGTCCCACAGGAACGATCTCAGAGTAAGTATATAGTTAGGTAATACAATCATGGACGTAGTACACAAACCCTCAAATAATCAGGGGGAGAAACTCTGATCAAACTGTATCTTAACAATTCTGACTCCAATCTTTAAGTCAGTTCCACTCCATCTGTACCCATTTTTATTTAATATTTGGCCGGTGAAATGATAATGTGCACATTGCATCCAATTTGGTGGTTACTGAAGTAAATGTGCTAATTCTAGGTGAGATCGTTATGCTGCTATCATTCTCTGTGGCATGTATTCTTGTTGTAAACAGCATATGGACGAACACAAAGCACAGATTGTTCGTTGTTCTATTTGATAACAGTGTTGTTGACATTGTGTTTTATTTCCAGAACATTGAAAACATACCAAATAAACTGAATAATTGATGATATGGATATTAATTATTGATTTTATTGAGATCATTATAAGGTTGTTATTAACACATGCTATCGAAATTGTGTATTGCAGCTATTTAAATTGTGAATAATTTTCGAATTTATTCTGCGCATAATTAAAATAAAAAATGTACATATTTTGAACAATTCACCTCTAATGATTTGTATTTTTCATAGATATGCATGAGGATATTTTAATGTTCTTCAAGAAAGTGTATCATCTGTTGGGTTTATCCTGATCTGACCTTTTCAGTCATAACAAAATAAAACTCAGCAATTGTGCATTCTAAACTACATCGATAGATACACGTCTACGAAAGATCATTCTTAGACTTTTGTATGATGTGTCAACCATGTTTATTTGTGTGTGTGTGTGCCCAAGGGTGTAGGGGCATGAAGAGTTTTCGACGTTGCAAGGCTTACAAAATCACTTTACCCAGTTTTATCAATACCTTTCGTCGTGCAATAAGATATATATACACAATTATTCACAATAGATATGGACATGTACTTCATTGTGACAAAGGGTGATATGGCTGACATTTCACTTCAGGTGTAGTAAAACTCGAAATTGTATTCAGCGTTAGCTGCTGTAGAAAACAAACATCAAATATTAAAAATGCGTTTTCACCCATTTTAAGGTAATAATCGAAACGTTGCCACTCAGATGTTGAAAATGTCTCCTCTGTGTATGTCATGACCTAGTTTGGGTTTAATGTCACTGGTTTAATTTCAAGGGAAATCTCAAGTCTTTCTTTTGTGTTAATGCACTATACAGGGCTTCATAGAAGTCGCTTCATCAGTTTTATTCAGAAACTAAAAAAGAGAAATAAAAAGCAGATACAATACAAACATAATATAACTTTGAATATTTAAAAAAGAAAACGTATAGATAAAATGTACATTAGTGGAAGACGAATGTTGTTATTGTTTTTGGGTTAAATGCTAATTCTAAGCGGAAGATAGGTTATACATGATGTCTAGTATAACTGGTGGATAAAGAACCAGGGAAAAACCGGTACGAACCACCAACTGACGTGATGCTGCTGGCAAGCTTTCTCACATGCCCACATTGGCCGAGCCCACCACTCAAACCAGCATGGACAGAGGGGAGAAGGCAACAATAGTAAAGGCGAGCGATTTAATCATTTTGACCACCTCCAGCCCCATCCAAAGTCAAATGTAATTGCATATAGGATTGCTTTATAAAGAGCTGAATCATGCTATTCTGCATTCTTTGTGATATAAACATATCAGTTATTAAATAAAGCAGCTTGCACAGTGCTTTTGGGAGTTATGTGTTATGTCATTCGGCTGCTGACTCGAGCAAAACACCTCTTAATGACGTTATATCATATATGAATAACAAACCAGTATCAATTGTTTGTCATTTTATCCAGAACCGTCTACAACTATCGACAGTCAAGACGAGTGCAGCATGGCGTCAGAGTTTTGCCTACAGGCAGCAACCAAAACCAACGGACCTCTGATCTTCGTCGAACCATGAAAAGCATGTACGTATGATCTAGCAGGCATTGCTATTTTTTTAATATTATTTTTGTCATTTCAATTTTGATATCATTCAGGCATTGTTTTATAGTTTATATTACCATAACATTATTTTTTTAAAAAAATATTTGTTAAATAGGATATTCTAGCAAATATACTAACAAACGGAAGGTTTTGTCCAGATGATTGGTTCATAGCCATCGATTATCAATTATCAAACAAACATCTTCATATTCTTCTGTTGCACAAGTCATTTTTCATTTGTTCACTTTTCCTATCTAAAATACTTTCATTCGTGTTTTGCCGTTTTGTATTTATGAGTTTTTTTGAGACATGAAACATAAGCTCATCAAGGTGTTTTCTTAGAGATATATATTTTGTATTAAAGTGCATAAATGTGTTACATTTGTAGTACATTTCATCTCATAATTTCACTTTATCGATGAGAAGTACTTCCAATATAATTTGAATAAGAGTTATGCCATACGATGACCAAATTCGTGTAGCAAAGTAACATAATCTACTTGCAAATATTTAAAAGCACCCTTGTAATGACTAGACAGAGGAAACCGCAACCGATTGCTGGCGTTATTTCACACTCCCCGTTCTTAAGCTCCGTGTTTGCCAGTTCCATTGTTTGTCTAACAGAATTAATTATGATCAACAAATTGAATAATAAAGAGATGCATTATGGGCCATATTTAATTTCAGTAATATTTATCTTTCTTCAAATTTTTCAAGTGTAGTTATTTTTCATATCTCATATTTACAGAACAAAACCTCTTGAGATCCAATATTACATTACATAATGAATAATCGAATAAAAGTGTTTCATTTAAACTAGCACTGGACAGCTATATGCAGTCAGTGTATGCTGGTATGCAAATCTCAGCAACGGTAAAAGCAAGCAAAAGCCGATAAGAGAAATGATGTACTGGATGAACGTTAAATGAAGAATCATAATAATTCAAAGACCATTTGATTTCAAACAACTAAAAAACTAACGTTACTTAAGCTTTACAAAATGGCAAGGATGTGTGCAGTTTTTATATATAAAAAATTGTTTGTAATAACTGTCGTATTTAGTTACACTTCATTACATTCCTGCATATTCCTATTTTAGCATTCAAGAGGGAAGGTCAGGCCAGCAAGGAATGCAAGCAACAGCTGCTTCAAAAGAACCCAAAACTGTTGTGTCCTTCTTCAAGGTAAAAGATCAACCCATTAATTTCACTATATTACAAATTATGTCTTCATAAATGGAAACTGGAAAAAAGTAAACATATACTGTGCTAGTTTAGATGTAGTAAAATTTAGCAGCAATAGAAAGTACTCAAAATTTTCAGCGTATTTGTCATGGGCTTCTAATTTACATGAAGCTTTCCTAGAGTCAGGTCCTTCAAGTTCCTATGTGGTTTCAATTGCTTTAGAATTACGATGATGGTGTTTCTTATTATTTTTATTTCTTCATACGTTGATCCTACTAGTTTTTGCTGCATTTAAAACATGCAATTTCCAGAAGTTTAATGTTTATCTGAGATTAATTAATGCTGTTTGCATTTAATTTCAAGGTAGTGAGAAAGTCAATTTCATTTGTTTTATTAATGACGCAAAATTACAAGATTTCTCATAGTTCCAGCACAACGCGAGCTGTCGCAGTATTGTCCATAATAAATAAATAACAAATTAGAAAATATGTTTTGTAAAACGAATGACTAAAACAAAAACAAAAACGTCTACACGAGAACAAATACTTTTAGTATCTCAGATCTTGATAAAGCTATATTTGGATACAGGTGACTTGATTTCGTTGCATTGTTATGTAGATTCTGGTGTTTCAATTTTACGGAAAATGTTGGATAAACTGTTTAAAATCATTTTCATATTGAGATCCAATATTTAACATAACATTCTAAACCGAAATGGATTCATTCAGTTTCTGGCCTTTTCATGCTACTGATGCTATCAGAAGGGTTTAGAAGTGACGCAGTGGTTTCAGGCAGGCTGCATATTAACAAATTAACCCCTGGAGCTTTTTGCCATTTTTGCATGAAAATCGAGTAGGAAACACATTTTGAAAGCTATTTCTAAATAGACTCGAAAACACCAAATCCCCGGTCATCTTTCAATAATATACTGCCTAGTTGTGTTAGAAACATCATTTTTCGTTGGTTATTTGACTCGCGCATGAGCAGAAGGGCAATAGTTGGACTTTTCTTTTTTAAACGGAGCCATTATTTTTGTATGGAGACCACTCTTTATTCCAAATGCCCATCTTATCCTACTTTTTGCAAATGCTCATTTGTCTGCTTTTAGTTTAAATCGGTCTGCCTTACATCTGACACCAACAAGTCTAAAATCCGGACACAAAATGGGATTCCGACCACGGGCGAATTTTGCGTAAAAAATTGTCGGGTCCAAAAAAATGAGGTTTTTCTATCTGTATTTTGTAGTACAACTAGATATTCCAGCTTATCTGGTATCATTGTAGAGCTACATCTGTCTACCTATATATAATAACACCCACCTTAGTGTATCATGCATGACCATGACACTACAGAGCTCGGCAGTAGGCTACTACCTCCTGCCCCGTAAAGTCGTCGCTAGGGGTTAGTGTGTTAACAAAACAGTCTGAGAACCAATGTCAAATAGATCTGCTGTTGTTGTTACTTTACTCTTCTGTCTATAAAGAAGACTAAATATACCTGTTTCACCATGAGATATGAAGGACTTCTCACTTGAATTACAAGAACTCCAAACTGACATCACACGAATTCGTTTTGTAACATCATGATTATAACATAAACAAGTCTACATGGTTTTTGCCAAAGATTAAGTTTCGTTTGTACATATATATTTATATATAGTTAGATAGAATATAGATTGTAACTGAAAGTGAGCATCTAAGGACTAAATATTTTTCCTATTTGAATGGTAAAGGATCAGTATTTACAATGATGTAGACGACATAACCTTGTCACACTTTCCATATTATTTTTTTTAAATATTGTCATGTCCAAAAAGTTTAAATAATCCCGTTATTTTGTCGCTTGTTAACTTGAAGATTTGAAACAAACAATTTGTTGTGTGATGTTTTAAAATACTCTCATTTACGACAACGTAGTGTCCCATTGTCACTATTTCAACTCAACTCTAAAGCGGAAAGTGTGACTTTGTATTGCTACATTTACTTTGTCATCTATGCTGTTGGTTGCATTCAGATTGGAAACCTTATGTCTTAAATGTTTTGAGAAGTCACAGCCTTATGTCTTAAATGTTTTCAGAAGTCACTGTTGGAACTTTTAAATAAGATCGAACATGCGGAACAACTATTTGTCAGGTAAGATGTAGTTCCTCATTAGTAAATGACACAATAATTCATTATAATTCGTGCCTTTGTAAATTATTTTTGGTTTAATTTTCTTTCAAGGGTACTGTATTTTACTTCATGAACATTATCTTTTGTATCTAGAAGCATTATAAAATGGGTTTAGTATAAAAGTAAATTTTCTTACTTCATTTTATGAGTCACAAATTGTTGATTCCTTTTTTATATCCACTGACACCCCACCCCTCCGCATATTATATATATTTAGGAAAGTATGAATCTTGTAATCCTAAATAAAGAATTAAATGACCAGTTCGAATTGCTGATATAAATTATATTTATACTCAGCTGATTTTAATCTTGACCACTTGCATCCCGATAATATCGAATAAAATGAGTGATGTGTGTTAAGAACTGGTTATGCATTGTATTTCAGTGAGTATGAATGATGTGTATTAAATAGAATGGTTATGCAATGTATTTCAGTGAGTATGAATGATGTGTATTAAATAGAATGGTTATGCAATGTATTTCAGTGAGTATGAATGATGCGTATTAAATAGAATGGTTATGCAATGTATTTCAGTGAGTATGAATGATGTGTATTAAATAGAATGGTTATGCAATGTATTTCAGTGAGTATGAATGATGCGTTTTAAATAAAATGGTTATGCAATGTATTTCAGTGAGTATGAATGATGTGTATTAAATAGAATGGTTATGCAATGTATTTCAGTGAGTATGAATGATGCGTATTAAATAGAATGGTTATGCAATGTATTTCAGTGAGTATGAATGATGCGTATTAAATAGAATGGTTATGGAATGTATTTCAGTGAGTATGAATGATGCGTATTAAATAGAATGGTTATGGAATGTATTTCAGTGAGTATGAATAATGCATATTAAACAGTATCGTTGTGGTAAGTATTTTAATGAGTCCTTCATGTAAACAAAACTACATAGACAAATTTATTAGACCAAAATTCAAACTGCTATCAGGAAGTGATATTATATCTAGTTTCCTGCAATGTATTCATTTTGGATAAACTGTTTAAGATCATTTTCATATTGAGATCCAATATTTAAAATAAACTTGTAATTTTTGCCCACACATTGGACACTGTGCCCACTTAAGAAATTTGATACTCTGTCTAAAGAAGAAGTGATTGAACGTATCAAGAAATTATCAGATATCAGTTACTGCCCATGTACCAAAATCCTGTAATGGTGATAATGATCAATACCTTATTATTATTATTATTATTACTATTTATATTATTATTATTGATATTACTATTTTTATAGTTATTATCATTATTACTATTATCGATATTATTTGTATTGATATTATTATTATTATTATTATTTATATTATTTTTTATATTACTATTGCTATTATTATTATTGATATTATTTTAGATATTATTATTACAATTGATATTATATTTATTATTATTATTATTATTATTGATATTTGTATTGTTGTTATTGTTATTTGTAATAGTTTATTATTATTATTATTATTATTATTATTATTATTATTATTATTATTATTGTTGTTGTTGTTATTGTTATTATTATTATTAATATTATTATTATTATTATTGTGGTAGTAGTAGTAGTGTTGATACTCATGATGAGATTTCTCCACGTGCAATTAAGTATATCGTCTTAACTGACAGATGCTTGAAACCAAATGTTTACCTGCGCCCCGAAGAATTTACAGACTATGTTGTGACAGATCAACTCAGATATAATGGTGTGTCTGAGATTGCCAAAATACGGAAGGCAGGCTTCATGCACAGAAAAACATACACTGACTTCATCAAAAGGTACAGTTTTTAAATTGTAAACATCCCATTAATATACATATAGATTTAAACTACACAGGATAATTACATTGAAAAGAGTGACAGTTTTATGTGAGGTGTGATGGATTCAAAAATGATGGACACATGTTGAAAAGTAATTGTGATTAAAAAGAACAACTGAAATATTGCAATGATTTCTAAGTTTTTAATGGAGAATACTTTATCCTGAGCGATCTTCACCCTCTCATTATATGCATTTAATCATTAAAGGTGTCAACATAATGGAACCGTATAGTCACTATTACAATGTACCTTGTATGGCATGTAATGGAATATAAGTGTAGTCTCTTACCATATGAATCTCACTGACCTTCATTTGATTGTTGCATATGATTTACGTTGATTGCAATTGCGATTCCATCAGGAGAAACAGAGAGACAGAGGTGATACAACTAATTATGTATTAATATACAGTGTTTGTTGGACCAATTATGCATTCTAATGTGCATCACTCAGATGTTGCACACAGGTGCTACAAATAATTATGTATCAATATACAGTGTTTGTTGGACCAATTATGCATTCTAATGTGCATCACTCACAGATGTTGCACACAGAGTGATGTGTTCTGTCTGATGAAAATTTGGATGTGTGATGTTTTGAAGTATGATATTCAATTATTAAGTTTCTAAAGCAGTTACCTGAATAATTCTATAAATAGATCCTTTCCGTCATCTTTGTTACCTTAATGATTCTATAAACTGATCCTTTCCGTCATCTTTGTTACCTGAATAATTCTATAAACTGATCCTTTCCGTCATCTTTGTTACCTGAATGATTCTATAAACTGATCCTTTCCGTCATCTTTGTTACCTGAATAATTCTATAAACTGATCCTTTCCGTCATCTTTGTTACCTGAATAATTCTATAAACTGATCCTTTCCGTCATCTTTGTTACCTGAATGATTCTATAAATATATCCTTTCCGTCATCTTTGTTACCTGAATGATTCTATAAACTGATCCTTTCCGTCATCTTTGTTACCTGAATGATTCTCTAAACTGATCCTTTCCGTCATCTTTGTTACCTGAATGATTCTATAAACTGATCCTTTCCGTCATCTTTGTTACCTGAATGATTCTATAAACTGATCCTTTCCGTCATCTTTGTTACCTGAATGATTCTATAAACTGATCCTTTCCGTCATCTTTGTTACCTGAATGATTCTATAAATATATCCTTTCCGTCATCTTTGTTACCTGAATGATTCTCTAAACTGATCCTTTCCGTCATCTTTGTTACCTGAATGATTCTCTAAACTGATCCTTTCCGTCATCTTTGTTACCTGAATGATTCTCTAAACTGATCCTTTCCGTCATCTTTGTTACCTGAATGATTCTCTAAACTGATCCTTTCCGTCATCTTTGTTACCTGAATGATTCTCTAAACTGATCCTTTCCGTCATCTTTGTTACCTGAATGATTCTCTAAACTGATCCTTTCCGTCATCTTTGTTACCTGAATGATTCTCTAAACTGATCCTTTCCGTCATCTTTGTTACCTGAATGATTCTATAAATATATCCTTTCCGTCATCTTTGTTACCTGAATGATTCTCTAAACTGATCCTTTCCGTCATCTTTGTTACCTGAATGATTCTCTAAACTGATCCTTTCCGTCATCTTTGTTACCTGAATGATTCTCTAAACTGATCCTTTCCGTCATCTTTGTTACCTGAATGATTCTCTAAACTGATCATTTCCGTCATCTTTGTTACCTGAATGATTCTCTAAACTGATCCTTTCCGTCATCTTTGTTACCTGAATGATTCTCTAAACTGATCCTTTCCGTCATCTTTGTTACCTGAATGATTCTATAAATAGATCCTTTCCATCATCTTTGCTATTTTCTAGATTAAATTATTATTCTGTAAACACTCTGCATTGGAACAAGTGTGGCATGCTATCAAAGATTGTTAATGGCCTTACCTATACTATCTCTAACTGCTATTTAATCATCGTGTACATCGTGGACATCGTGATCGTGGAGATCGGGGGCCATTTCATTAATACTTTTCCTTAGCTTTTATGCTCTTGATCGTCCTGTTTAGGTATATATATATATATTTATATATATATATATATATATATATATATATATATATATATATATATATATATATATATATATATATATATATATATATGGGTGCATTGTGAATTAAAGCATATCCTATTGAAATTAGAAGTTTATATTTACACTGTAAACTCAATTTCATGTTTCATAATTACATTACAGACAAACAAAGGGTATTTAGATTTCAGGTTTTACTGTTTACATTTATATTGCGCTTCTTCCTTCTTCCTTCTTCCAATATTAATGAAATCAATTAATTTGAAATTTCATTTGAGTTAGACCTTCAGGAAGGATTCCAAGTTTAACTGATGCATATACCATTGTATTATTCTTTTATATAATATTTACCGCTTTTGATGTTAAATACTCTAAATGTTCTGATAAATAAAATATTCTTCATATTAATAACATTATTATTATTATTGTTGTTGTTGTTATTATTGTTATTATTATTATTATTATTTTAAAGAGACAAAAATCCGATTACACTGGACTCAGTGTACCGTCAAAAATGTACATTATCACACATTTTCGAGGACAATGATATTATCCAGGTTGTGACATCTTGCATATTTTCATGAGTTGTCCTTAGTTGTGGCTGAGCTATATTATATTTATTCTGCGAATAAAATAAATAAAGCCATTGTGTCTGGCACATTAAACAAATAATATCACTTTCATGCCGCCTTTACTGTTTAATTTGGCATTTTTCTGCACAATTAGTTAAACCAATCGATTTTAAGCAAGGCTAATTAACTGCACGGGCCCAATTTTTTCAGTCGAAAGCACCCGTTTACTTGAGAAAAAAAAACAGGGCCTGACTGACTAGTTTGAATGGAAGCTTTTGTGCCAATATGGTAAAATATATCCATTTGGATAGTCATTTTAAGACCTGAAGATATGTCAACAGTAAATACAAATTGGCAAGATGAGACTCACTGCCTGCAAAAGAACTATTGTCTCTTGGCATATTCCCAGACAGTATCAGATATCCAGCTAATACAAAAGCTAGGTCTCGTCCAGGACAAATGTTTTCTCAACAAATGTATTACACGAATGCATATATGACACACTGACACACATTCTCTGTATCTGTATGTATGTCTGTCTGTTTACATATATATATATATATATATATATATATATATATATATATATATATATATATATATGTGTGTCTATATATATATATATATATATATATATATATATATATATATATATATATATATATATATATATATATATATATATATATGAATTTAGGTATGGGGATGTTTGGCCAGTCGCTGGTAGAAAGGACATCAATGCCAAGACTGCAACAGTCGAAATATTGCGCCATTTTCATCAGGAATATCAGCGTGATTACAGACTGGGGAAAACAATGGTATGTGTTTTAACACAGCAGTATAAGGTGTGAAAGTATTGCTGAGATGTATCAAAGCATCTACTAAACTTAAATACTGCGATTTTGCACTAATGGTTATTCAAGTATACAGTGCTCAGGTATGTTTGCTGTTCTTTGCTTTTACAGACAAACACATGCATGTGCTGACTATCAGAATAGCCCCTCTTAAACAATAGAAAACAAGTATAATTAAAACGCCCAAAGATAGCATCTGTAATGGGACTGGTTTGGTCTTTCACAAGGTGGTGGGGGGGAGGATCATCTTGACAGCTTTGGGTATCTGACGTGAGACGGTGGGAGGGGGGACCTGGGGGTGTGTTTCGTCCCAACCGGAGTATCGATAATGAGGTAATGAGACAACGAACATAATCTGCCTTGAAGAATACAAGGACGATGGGTCAAGATGGGTATTTGACTGATGCTTGAAGTAGAGGTGTCAATGTGCCATCCATGTCATGTACGTGGTCATATTTGTACACCAACGGTCAGTTATTAATGGAAAGAAGAGCCATTGCTAGCAGTCCAAGAGGTGATCATAGGGCAAAAGTGTATAGCCAGCATTTCAGCATGGTTGACTTTACAGCCATTGAGTTTTCGTTGAATAATAGAGATATTGTGAGCTTGAGCTGTATCCACTGTGCATTATATCGGAGTTTGTGTGAGCAATGACCTATATCCACTGTGCATTAGAGAGATACAAAACGTGGCAGGATTCTATAGAGCTCTTGCAGCCTACTTAGAACTTACAGCAAACACAATAAGAATAAGTGCATCTGTTGCGTGTTCATACACGTCATCAGCAGAGCCAACCTATTGGAATTCCATACAGAAAATTGCAGCTGCATTAACAAAAAGCCTTAGCGTGTGTGCTTACAGTAGCGAGGCAATACCTTCTAATCATGTAGAACCGCTACCTACAGGTGAGCGTCAAGTAAATCATATATGCAGATTTTGATGTACTAAAAGTGCACGTGGAAAGCCCTGCCTGCACTATGCCAGCAAAGCAACACAAACACACACACATACAAATTTGCTCACTACCGAGTACCAATGTAAGATGGAAGAGACATGTGAGGAACATTGTTATCCGACTTAGATTTTGTTGAATAGAGACAACAGTATGGCTTTCTAGAAAGTCAGAGACTCACATATGTTGTGAGGAATAAGGTAACAACAGAATGCAAGATCACTGCTATATTAATGGGAAATGCTGCAGCTCAGTCCACATAGCATATGCCTTCAGCTTGGCATCTACCTAGATGAAATAAACGTATAAGATTTGTCTTATGACTTAGATAGACACAAAGGTTACCTGTTCACTTTTTACATTATATTATACAGGAAGTAAAGCATGCATAAATTCATACGGACTGAACCTCAAGAGAAGAAAAGGTAGAAATGCGTGAAAGTCTTTTAGTATGCCGTGTCATTACTTAACATTAGGCTGAATAGAGGCCAATCAATATTCTTGTAAACTTTATCTGAAATTATGTAAATCTATTGACATAGTTAATAAATGCATTATGTGCAAAGGATAGCTATTTTTAGTTGATCCAATATGGAAAGCGGTTTAAAATCGATTTTACATACACATGCCAAGGACCATCTTAACATTAATGCCTCCATGTTTTGTCTTAGTCATTTTGAAAAAATGACAGACTTATTCATAACAGTTCCACATGCAAAACAGTGAAAATTATTTTATCTTTAAATTTGTAATCGAAACAATCAGTTCAGATATCATATAATCATACAGAAGTTGGAAATTTGCCATGGGGTAGGTAAGTCATTAACAGGGTTAACAAAAGAACAAGCACAGACACTCAATTAAAAAAAGGGTGTCACACACATGAACAAACTCCGCATTTAGGAACAGACCAGAAAAACTGTGATATTGAGGTTTAAACTTAATTAAAGTTAAAACATTACAAACGAAATAACATTAGACACAAGTAAATCTCTAGAAATGGAATTATTATAAATGAGACACATAATGTGAATGCAATCTGCTATAGCGCTAAACCACTTGGAATGGAAAAGTTACGAGAGTTATGTCAAGGAACATATGGTGCAAAGGGCAAATTATATTTTTCCGCACCAAGATTTGCATTATGGATATAAGTTTAGCTTTCAGTAACAAAGAAAGAAAAAGAATCTATATTACAATTACAATATGTGGTTCTTTGGAAGCTTCATTTAGATGTATAAAGGAGATAACTGTGCAAGTATATCTGACTACTATATAATTTTTGGGGGGTAATTAGGTGGTGCTCCGTTACAAAGCGAATGTGTTTTGGGAGTCATACCTTTTAGTTCTGCGTCGCTAACATGGCATTTTCTGTAGCTTCAATTATCGATTTCTCATGTATCGCCATATTTGTTAGAGCCACTTATGTTCCATACGCTCTTTCGTGTGTGTATCTTCATTGTTGTTTCACTCATCCATAATGCACATCACCAAGTTATACGATGCATGGAACATCCTCGCCTTCCCTTTGCTTTCTACAACACAAATATTTCATATGCACTTACACGATGCATGGAACATCCTCGCCTTCCCTTTGCTTTCTACAACACAAATATTTCATATGCACTTACACGATGCATGGAACATCCTCGCCTTCCCTTTGCTTTCTACAACACAAATATTTCATATACACTTACACGATGCATGGAACATCCTCGCCTTCCCTTTGCTTTCCCCAACACAAATATTTCATATGCACTTACATGATGCATGGAACATCCTCGCCTTCCCTTTGCTTTCCCCAACACAAATATTTCATATACACTTACAGAATGCATGGAACATCCTCGCCTTCCCTTTGCTTTCCCCAACACAAATATTTCATATGCACTTACACGATGCATGGAACATCCTCGCCTTCCCTTTGCTTTCTACAACACAAATATTTCATATGCACTTACACGATGCATGGAACATCCTCGCCTTCCCTTTGCTTTCTACAACACAAATATTTCATATGCACTTACACGATGCATGGAACATCCTCGCCTTCCCTTTGCTTTCTACAACACAAATATTTCATATGCACTTACACGATGCATGGAACATCCTCGCCTTCCTTTTGCTTTCTACAACACAAATATTTCATATGCACTTACACGATGCATGGAACATCCTCGCCTTCCCTTTGCTTTCCCCAACACAAATATTTCATATACACTTACACGATGCATGGAACATCCTCGCCTTCCCTTTGCTTTCCCCAACACAAATATTTCATATGCACTTACAAGATGCATGGAACATCCTCGCCTTCCCTTTGCTTTCTCCAATACAAATATTTCATATGCACTTACACGATGCATGGAACATCCTCGCCTTCCCTTTGCTTTCCCCAACACAAATATTTCATATGCACTTACACGATGCATGGAACATCCTCGCCTTCCCTTTGCTTTCCCCAACACAAATATTTCATATACACTTACACGATGCATGGAACATCCTCGCCTTCCCTTTGCTTTCCCCAACACAAATATTTCATATGCACTTACACGATGCATGGAACATCCTCGCCTTCCCTTTGCTTTCTCCAATACAAATATTTCATATGCACTTACACGATGCATGGAACATCCTCGCCTTCCCTTTGCTTTCCCCAACACAAATATTTCATATGCACTTACACGATGCATGGAACATCCTCGCCTTCCCTTTGCTTTCTCCAATACAAATATTTCATATGCACTTACACGATGCATGGAACATCCTCGCCTTCCCTTTGCTTTCCCCAACACAAATATTTCATATGCACTTACACGATGCATGGAACATCCTCGCCTTCCCTTTGCTTTCCCCAACACAAATATTTCATATGCACTTACACGATGCATGGAACATCCTCGCCTTCCCTTTGCTTTCCCCAACACAAATATTTCATATGCACTTACACGATGCATGGAACATCCTCGCCTTCCCTTTGCTTTCTACAACACAAATATTTCATGCCATGATTCTACCCCATGATTTGAATATGAATCACTATGTGCTCAATGACGAAATGTATCTTTAACATGTAGCTAACTGGGTGTCCAAATGGTGCCCCCCTACTATGCCTGCACACTCATAGATATGTTAGATATGTTAGTTCAAAAATCATTTTTGCAAGAGTTTTAAGTTGGTGAAATTGGGGAGGGCAAATATGTATGTACATAGGGGCAACTCCAACAGTTGCTTGCAGTTGTTAGCAATCTCCATTCCACCATCAATTAGCATTAAATAGATGAGACAAGTCGAATATATTCATGGATCCTTGATCGATATTACGGTCTTGAATCGTGAAAACTGACTGGCATTACAAACTAACTGACTCCTATCAATATATCTTACGTACCAGCTATCCTCCTAAACATGTACTCAACAACCTTACGTTAGAACGTTGCCTTTTCATCAAACGTATTAGCACAAATAAGCTGATCCTCAACAAAAGGAACTGATAAACATAAAGTGCATTTACAGACAAGGGTGTAGAAAACTAAAACATAAGTCCGGTCTTTATACAAACCTAAGACAAGTGTCCAAAGCTGTCTAGTAAAAAATAAATCTAGGCTGTTAACAACATTATCCCTTTCAGAGAAACACACCAACCAGATGCATCACGGAAACAAAATATTTTCCGGAGACTGTGGTATATTTATTTCAGACTCTTCCACAGGTCTAAGTGAGGCCTTTGAAGACTCATTTATAGCTGATTGCTAAAAAAATACTTGAAAAACTACCTTGCGCATGTCCATTTGAAGTAAAATAATACTTTGTAAGGACGGACATACCCATGGTAAAAACAGACTTTTAAACCTTTACATGCAGGATTTACTTGCAATGTCAGTCAAACGTTTGGCCGTGTCATTCAAAATAACAGTTATGTCTTTATTTTCAATTTTTATCATGTTGAATATTTTGGTGAAAATGTTGACTTAGGAAAAAAATAATGAACAAATGTTGACTTAGGAAAAAAATAATAAACAAATGAAATTATGTTACACGCTGTACCCAGTCCATCAATATAATATCCATTGAGTAAATTCCCTCAAAATACTGATGCTAAGTGTAGCCATACCAATAATATATATATATATATATATATATATATATATATATATATATATATATATATATATATATATATATATATATATATATATATATATAGATAGATAGATAGATAGATAGATAGATAGATAGATAGATCAGCTGATGATAACATCTGGTAACATATGGCAACAAGTTCCTGTCCACTAATGTAATTCTCTATAACTAACTGTACATACTTTGGCTTCTTTCATATAAATTCAGAATTATAGATAGATGAAAATTAATACTAGGTCGTCATGCAAGTGTGTCCGCTATTCACGTGTGCATATAACACTAAGTTGCATCATTTTTGGTGATGTATACTTAGTTGTGATAGAATAAGGAACAAGGACTGGTGTGTATATGTTAGGTGAAGGGTGTCATTTACTAGCAATCACGAGTCCTAATCTTGGCAGAGAACAGATGAAATATTTTCTAACCTGCATGCATATATATATATATATATATATATATATATATATATATATATATATATATATATATATATATGATTTATATACATTCTAACTGTACGAGCTGTGTTTTCTTAGGTCTTTATGAAGGATAGAATTGTAGCTTGGATGGAAGGGGAGCTAATTGTCTATGAAGAGCGAAAGAGGAAGGAGGAGGAGGAAAAGGAAAGGAAACGACAGGAAAAGAGAAAGCAGGAGGAGGAGAATGAACGACAACAGAAGGAACAGAGGATTCAGGAGGAGGAAAGAAAAAGGCAGGAACGGGAGAGAGAAAGAAAAGGAAAAGATGCAGAGAAGCAACGTATGTTTGACTTGGAAAATGAAACAGAAGTCCAACATCCCGTAATGTTCGAGTCTCCAGTAAGAATACTTACCAAGTCAGAGAGAGGCATTAATTTTTGAAGCAATAAGGCATTTTAGACGAGAAATTGTGTTCTAGTTTATATTGTTACTTTGACACTTAGAAAAATAATTTTTTGCGAAGAATAGACACAATAGGAATGGTATAATAGAGTGGTTTAAGATAGAATAATGATGGTATGATCCAATAGTTTTAGATATAATATGAATGGTATATATAATCAAATAGTGTTAGAGATAAATGAATGGTATAATCCAATAGTTTTAGAGATAACAGGAATGGTAGAATCCAATAGCTATAGAGATAATAGGAATGATACAATCCAATAGCTATAGAGATAATATGAATGGTAAATCCAATAGCTTAGAGATAATATAAATAGTACAATCCAATAGCTTTAGAGATAATAGGTATGGTACAGTCCAATAGCTTTAGAGATAATAGGAATGGTACAATCCAATAGCTTTAGAGATAATAGGTATGGTACAATCCAATAGCTTTAGAGATAATAGGAATGGTACTGTCCAATAGCTTTAGAGATAATATGAATGGTACAATCCAATAGCTTTAGAGATAATAGGAATGGTACAATCCAATAGCTTTAGAGATAATAGGAATGGTACAGTCCAGTAGCTTTAGAGATAATAGGAATGGTACAGTCCAATAGCTTTAGAGATAATAGGAATGGTACAGTCCAATAGCTTTAGAGATAATAGGAATGGTACAATCCAATGGCTTTAGAGATAATAGGAACGGTACAGTCCAAAAGCTTTAGAGATAATAGGAATGGTACAATCCAATAGCATCAGAGATAATAGGAACGGTACAATCCAATAGCTTTAGAGATAATAGGAATGGTACAGTCCAATAGCTTTAGAGATAATAGGAATGGTACAATCCAATAGCTTTAGAGATAATAGGAACGGTACAGTCCAAAAGCTTTAGAGATAATAGGAATGGTACAATCCAATAGTTTTAGAGATAATTTCAATTGGGAAATGAAGGATTTTATTTTGAAGAAATGCTCTTTACAATGTAAGGTATCATCTTGAAACAAGTGTTATTATGAATCCATGAATCGGTGTCATTTACAACACAAATAATTGTGCTGTAAATTTATTATTTGTTTCGTTAATCAGCAGCATGCTATATCTAAATATAATACAGATGTGTGTTTTAAATTTTTGCAAATATTTCCTTAGAAACTTCATTGCGACTGTTCTCAGTGACCTTTGCATTGATTATGAGTACACATTAACTTGTTACAGTTAATTTTGCCATCAACTTCATTTTACTCATATAGGTATTTATGTTAGCGATGCGCACCTTAGTTCACATTTCCGGTTGAAACACGTCAAACTTTATTCCATGATGCGTAATAGATGTATTTTTTTATACAGTCTACTTCAACTGGGTCAAACTCAAGCGAAAGTTCAGAAAGCCATTTCGGCTTTAAGTTTACAAACCTTAAAGATACTGTAAAGGTTGAAGGTGGAAAGGACCGTCCGCCGTCTCCACCCGTAACCATTGACGAAAATAGGGATACAAATGATTCAGAAGATGCTTCTCGAAGGAAAAAGAAGAAACCAGAAAAAGATAAACCGTAAGCATATCAATAATTTAATGTGGCAATTTTATATCTCGTTCAGGTTCCACCTGATAAATGATGTAGAGTCTCGTGTCATCATTTGCCTGGAACTCATAGGTGTTTCAAAGATTTTACTATATCAATAGTTTTAACAGCCATCAAAGGAAGCATGGAGAAACATATTAAATACTGTAACTTATTTTTGTAATTTAACTGCCTTTAAAGTCGGTCAACTATTTAATATGGTTAATAACATGTTTATGGTTTGCTTAATATTTACTAGTTATCTCTTAAAAATAACATACGTTGTTCTAAGTAAGATTTCTTTTATTTTTCTTCTTTATGGTATCCATCTAACCAGCCACCCTCCACTTAAAACAAAAAAATAAAAATATATGGCATGTGCATATAGAGGATTCTGGCTGTTTTGTTAACTTTTCAATACAATAAAATGACCTTCCTTCAGAGGATTAGAAAAACAAATTATGCTAATTCAAGGCGTGATTGAAAATTTTGTTCAACAAAATTATACAAAATTCAGTCAATTTGTACCTGGTTATGGGCTGCTTATAATTACCACAAATATAATTACATGAAAAATGCAACTGGAAAACATCATTTTTGGAAACAGGAGAGTGGTCAGTATAATAGATGTAAAGATTTGCATGCATCAGAAACATTTCATTGAGATGAAGGACACCTAGTGACCTTCTTCAGAAAGAGCCCCTAAACTTGCACAGAGAGGAAGGAAAGAAATTAAAGTTAATCGTGATCCCAACTGACCGCCATATGTTCTGCCACATTTACTCATCCCACGAGGTGACCTAGAATTGTATGTTGCTGTATGTCAATTAGGCAAAGTACAACAGCTAGGACCAGACTATTGACTCAAGCAGCAGTTAGAGATGGTCTTGCTTTTCTTATTGTCTATCCCATCTTATTAAAGCATTTTTGATGAATTAGGGGCTGACAGAAACTTGACGTTATATTGCAATACATGAAATCAAACTGAAGTATCAAATACGAGATGCGCCAATGGGCATTTAAGAAACCATGAACTTTTTTAGAGTGAGACAATGAACTCTACATGAAAGGTATTCTACAAGCATCTCATCTATCTCCGAATGGAATGTGGAAACAAATAAATGACACAGGTTGTTTCATGAGCCCAGGAATGTTAATGCAGGTTCTAAAACACAATCAGAACCATTCTTTTAGTGAGCCATTGGAAAGCTTGAGCATTGTCCATCATCTGAGAATCACATACGGTTGCATCAAATCCCACGTCCACATTTTAATTTGAAAAATAAGCACTGGATATTACATGCAGATGCCTTGTTCCATTAAACGTTTTGTGATCATAGGTTACTATAATAAGCTGCCTCGTTGAATGGCAATATATGAGCTTTTGAAGGAATGTCTAGAACTAACCTTTTGTGGGTATTCAAAGATCATACATCAGTATAATAAAGTTGGTGGAATGTCTAGAACTAACCTTTTGTGGGTGTTCATGGATCATACATCAGTATAATAAAGTGGTGGAATGTCTAGAACTAACCTTTTGTGGATGTTCATGGATCATACATCAGTATAATAAAGTTGATGGAATGTCCAGAACTAACCTTTTGTGGGTGTTCACGGATCATACATCAGTATAATAAAGTTTATGGAATGTCCAGAACTAACCTTTTGTGGGTGTTCATGGATCATACATCAGTATAATAAAGTTAATGGAATGTCCAGAACTAACCTTTTGTGGGTGTTCATGGATCATATATCAGTATAATAAAGTTGATGGAATGTCCAGAACTAACCTTTTGTGGGTGTTCATGGATCATACATCAGTATAATAAAGTTGATGAAATGTCCAGAGCTAACCTTTTGTGGGTGTTCATGGATCATATATCAGTATAATAAAGTTGGTGGAATGTCTAGAACTAACCTTTTGTGGGTGTTCATGGATCATACATCAGTATAATACAGTTGGTGGAATGTCAAAAACTAACCTTTTGTGGGTGTTCATGGATCATACATCAGTATAATAAAGTTGATGGAATGTCCAGAACTAACCTTTTGTGGGTGTTCATGGATCATATATCAGTATAATAAAGTTGATGGAATGTCCAGAACTAACCTTTTGTGAGTGTTCATGGATCATACATCAGTATAAAAAAGTTGATGCATGTGCTATAGTAGTGAACAATAATGCATGAGCATACACATGCATGATGCTTTAGTCTAAACTTTTTATGGTACTTATTTATTATTGTAGGGAAATCAATTCCAAATAATGAAAAATATTATATATTGAATTACACAACACAAAGAACATTTCTCATTATGGACTCTTAAATATTATTCTGATGCTGTCAATATTAATGAATTCAGTGAATACAATGATATAAACTGTTTTAGGGCAGTGCACCTGCCATTCTCGAAGTAATCATGTAAATACGACAATCTGGCTATAGGAGTGCATTGTGAGGGGAAATTTTGTTAAATCACAAAGTTATTTTTTATAATTAAATACATTTAATAAATATAATTATACTGCATGGTTATATGTATGAATAACATCAGAAGAAAATGTTTCATTTTCATCACAGTTTAATTTAATTATATTGTTTATGTCCATAGAAAAGTGCATACCTAGGAAAGAAGATGAGATTAATCCCAGCCTTAAAGTTATTTTGAACAACTACCTGTACTAGTGCCAATGCAAAATGTTCAATATGTTGTTGGCTTGTAACATTGATCACTGCATCCTTATTCTCTAGTAACATTTTATTAATTTTTTTCAAGATTATAATGCCATGCAAATTTACTATGGTATCCTATCACTACTGTGCCACACGAAACTATGTTTGTAACTTAATATGTCTGAAACTCCCTGAGACATAATTTTTGAATATTTTCAGATTTTGGGATATTTTCCAAATCATCGCAAGAGAGACGAAAGGAAGGGATGTTCATGAACAACGCAGTCTAAAGGTCTTAAAGGTCGTGACTTACATTGTCATCTTTGCGATTGTTCTTTTCTGTGCAGTGGCACAGAAGATCAGTCTTGTTACGCTGATGACTAAACAGACGGCACCTGAATCCATACAGTTTAGCGAAAAGAAAGAAGTGGTATGATTGAGATTATAATTCATGATAAAATGATTGAATACAAAATTGACAAAAGAGAAAGAAAATGTTTCAAATTGTGAATTACGTGGAATGCTACCTACATTTCGGAATGCATACATATTCTGTGCGAAGCTTGTTTCTGTATTCACAAAAAATACTGCTCAGATTCAAATGATGCTTAGTAACCATACATTATGGTGTAATTCATGTGACATCACTTCTTACTTAAAGTATTAGAACTTTGAAAAAGTGTACACAATGACCTGATCCTGATTTCTGTCTCTTTGCTGAACATTTTGATCACTCCAGTAACAAAACAGGAAATGCTGAACATTTTGATCACTCCAGTAACAAAACAGGAAATGCTAAATATTTTGATCACTCCAGTAACAAAACAGGAAATGCTGAACATTTTGATCACTCCAGTAACAAAACAGGAAATGCTGAACTTTTCATCACTCCAGTAACAAAACAGGAAATGCTAAATATTTTGATCACTCCAGTAACAAAACAGGAAATGCTGAACATTTTGATCACTCCAGTAACAAAACAGGAAATGCTAAATATTTTGATCACTCCAGTAACAAAACAGGAAATGCTGAACATTTTGATCACTCCAGTAACAAAACAGGAAATGCTGAATATTTTGATCACTCCAGTAACAAAACAGGAAATGCTGAATATTTTGATCACTCCAGTAACAAAACAGGAAATGCTAAATATTTTGATCACTCCAGTAACAAAACAAGAAATGCTGAACATTTTGATCACTCCAGTAACAAAACAGGAAATGCTGAATGTTTTGATCACTCAATAACATTCTTGTGAAAAATAATCTCAACAAAAAGTTGTTTACAAAACTTTATGAAATTCTTAGTAGTTAGATAGCTGCCCAAAATCGATCACAGATTTTCTGTTAGTGGATGCCACTCATGTTTACAGATATAACATTCCTAATACATGAAAACGTATCAAATGTTACATAATTTTGTCTGTAAATAAAATAAATAAATTTTAAGAAATAGAAATTATAGCATTTGAGCTTTTTGCTGTCAATATATTTCAATCCTCTTTGTGGGCATCATTCTCATACTGTCACACATTATGCAAAAGTGTTCCATTTACTTTAGTTAATTGGGTAAGAAATTGCTAAGTTATACTGGAAAGGATTGAAACGTGTGTCATACCGAACAGAATCACCCAACACAATTTTGTGTTTTACTTTAGAACGATAAGTTAGTGATTGTATTTCACATAAATCTCATGTATTCTCAGTACTCCTAAATATGTGGAAAGTTTGTGACATTTTTTTTGTTGTTGTTTTTTATAAGGGCTTCTTATTATGGTATAGAACTATGCATATTACAGGAAATTGTGCAATACACATTATGTTATTAGGGATAAACTTTACACATAGCTATTTACAAATAAGCATACTGAACATTTATGTACATCTACAAAACTTTTATTATTAAAAAAGTGCACACACACACACACACATATAAATATATATATATATATATATATATATATATATATATATATATATATATATATATAGTAACAACCTGTTAAAATCACGAAGATCACTCTAATCCTGAACCATTAAAAACCATGTAGGAGACATTGGTAGAAACTTGCCTGTCATTTCTATAGTAAAAAGGAATAAACACTTCATACTAGCAAAACAAGAAATTACATATGTACAAAGATAGGTGATTGTTATAATTGATGTGAGATCAACAATAGAGTTCTTCTATCATAATAGCTTACAACTATGACCTAGTAAGAAATAGACAATAACAAATTAATAGACAATATCCATAATGGTTATTACAAAGATACAAGTACAATCATTAATTAATGACGATGATAAGTGCATTTTTTGAAAGACCAGTTTTGTTATTCTCTGTAATTATCTAAGTTTCTTGATTTATTCGTTTTGCAAACCATAAGATTTTCCGATAGGTGATTATTATAATTGATGTGAGACCAACAATAGGGTTCTTCTCTCATAATAGCTATTATCTATTAAGAAATAGACAATAGCCAAATAATAGACAATAGCAGTAATTGTTATTACACACCGATATTTTAAATGTTAAAAATATGACATTTAGAGAATCATTCATGTACACATAATCGGTTTTAAAGTCTGTCTTCACAAGCGAAAGGCTCCCCTGACAATCTAGCTTGCCGCAAACACTCAAATGAGACAAAGACTATCATAGTCTATACTAGTCTTGTGTAAAATTGTTCTCAATGTTGTAATTTGGAGCAGAAATAGTTGCATCCTTAGAAACAAAACACACAAATATTGTGCAGGCTTACCTGTTAATCACAATAGTGGAAAATGAATGCAGTAGTATGCATTAAATAATGTAATGTACTGAAATTAAACATCATGTTGTTATGTCATGGCGTGTAAATGTTATACAGTGTCAGATCATACTGAATTGTATCTCCCATCATGCTTCACACAATTGTGTAATTATAACATATTTGTTAATCTTTCAGGTCGACGCTAGAATAGAAATAGGCAGATACTGGTTGGCACTAATAGCAATCTGCATTCCATATGGTCTCATCTTTATATCAAGCCTATTCAAGTGGCTATTTGGAAATATGCCGGCCATCCGATGGACAACACTTTTATTTGTAATTTCACAACTACCTATAATAATATACCTTGATCATTTTAGAGAAAAGCATATATATATATATATATATATATATATATATATATATATATATATATATATATATATATATATACGTAAGGTTGGACAAACATACTTGTTGTATGGAATGATCTTGATAATATTCTACACAATTACAGCTAGACTTATTAAACTTGAATGAGAGATACTTCTAGTGACTCAGGATATACCTACACAAACTAAATTTAGTTTGCTAATCAAATAGTGGGATTAATGGTATAGATATTATTTAACATACATCTGAAATGACCCACGTGTTCTATATGAGATCTTATATATGTGATCAGTGACTCGTGTCTTAACTGTGTAAGAATTAGACCATTATATGATGTCAAGGAATTTAGTCCCAGTGTCGTAGCATAGGCACTTTAGAGAGATCCACCTTGTAACCACACATCCGAGTCAGTGACAGAAAAGAACAAATGTATACATGTAGTTGACATTGACCTAAGTGTTCATCCACACAAAACAGATTTTGCTCCTCGTTCATGACTTGGAAAGTATTGAGAATCCACACTAATATAATCACTTATATCTAAACTTACCCTGTTCTTTGTTAGTTTACAATTCCTGGTATTACTGTTGTTTTAATTTATTTGACACTTTAATGCATTTAATTTTGGTATCAGTGTGAATCATACCGTTCATTGATCATCCCTGTAAATAGCGTATTACCAGAAGAGGCAAACAGATGATTTAAAATGTGGTTGAACTCTTCTGTTGACAGTTCAACTCCCAAATGTGAAATATATCAACAGTGAAAGGTTTATAGCAATTTAGTACCTTTGATAGGAAAATAAGAATTATTTGATCATTATAAATTCGTATTACATGCTCTGATTAATGATCCATAAATGATTTATTATTGCTTTTGAATATTGGATTCAGTACTTCTAGGAATCAAATGTATGTTAAAGTATTATATTGCATAGTTTGTTGACGTGCATTTTAGTGTTAAACCTTTGCCATATCATAAGATTAATTTAGTCTAAATGTGTTTCCATTTGTTTTCTTTAGTGCATGTTCATGGAAGGAGTGCATGCAGGAGGGATAGCACTGTTTGTTTTCCGAATCCTGCCCGAGGTTGACATGGTACGGGCAATAATTCTTCTTAATGCCGTAGGTATTATTCCCAGTGTGATCGGTCCCATCTGTTCTTCTTCTGCCAAGCGAAAGAAACCGACAGAACATCCATGTGAGAACTTTGGAAACAAGACTGCCCGGCTAGTCTTTGACATCCTGTCTTTTTTTGCCCAAATTTCGGTCATTCCTGTTATAATACTATTTGAATACTTTCCAGGTGATAATGCAAAGATGATTGAACATGATCCCACAAGGAATGCTGAGGTAGCCTTCACCATTTTCATGGTGTCATTTTCGATGTGGGAAAATTTTCTTGATGATCGTTTTTGTGGATCACTAGGTTACAAAAACGGACTGAAGAATTTCATGCTTAGTTTAAAATATGACCTACAAGAAAGCAGACCCAAAATTACATTCTTCACAAGCTTAATTAAAATTGCAGTCATACTTGGAGCAGTGTATGGAATTCATCTTGACCTCAGTGACAGAGAAAACCAAGATTTCATGCTGAACGCCTGGCACTCATTTAATACACTCAGTAAACTACCTATGGCGATGAAATCATCTGCACTCATTCTCACCATCACGACATTTGTGGGCTATTATGCCGCGTACACGGCGTGCAAACTCGACCTCCAGATTTTTTCATTTTCTCTTCCATTATTCCTTTCCACTCCCGTTGCTTTCGTGCTTGCTTATGTGGATTGTCTCAATGACGACGGACATTTCCTGGGTAGATTCTCTGCTGAAAATCGGTACTGTGGTCTGAATGGACGTGACGGTTGGACCATTTGGGATTATTGGTGGCAGATACTTTTGGGTGCGGCATGGTGGGGATCTATATACTGGATGGGGAGACACATATGGTTCCCGATGCAAGAGAGGCTGTCGAAAGTAGAAAGGTAACTTACCTCTGCAAATGAACTTGATAAATTGTGAATGGAAATATTAAATATATGAATATTGAATTGCTTTTAATTTGCCAGTACTGTGTTCGTATACAAATGAATAAAGAACGAGATGATATTTAACAGCCATTAAAGTAATATCCTGGTATGTGACAGTGTGAATACCATCACCAACCGAAGATACTAGTACGTGAAGAAGACGAAGATCCAACGTAATAATCATTAGCAGGAAAGCAAGAATGATTAATTTCCTAAAGATAATAATAGACATTATGCAATCAATTAGTAATGTTTTTATATTCTACCATAAGAATACCAAAAGTAACAAATGATCACAAAACCAGATATTATCCAAATTTAGATAATAAATTGATCAGTTGTGAGTCTCAAGATATTTTTTGTTTCTTAATTTCAGGCTCTTTACTGCGCCATTTTACTGCAGTGTATTTTTTGAAGAGAATCTAGTTTTAAATCGTAGGCGCCATAACAGAAGAGTCTTCCGAGAGTTTCGTGGCGATGATAACACAAAAAAGAAAGTCTACTACAGGTATAAAAGCATATATGCTGGTGTTATCTGTCTCCATTGTTTTGTCTACTTTACTCCTATGAATGCAATTTATTATTCTTTTCTGATGTGCTTATAGAAAATTTCTCTTTCTATTGTAAGAATGAGCGAGTACGATATCAATGAACTCGCCGAAGACACTGGTGACACCTATGAACAAAAAGCACAGGATAGGATCCCTCCTATGATATACGCATGCGCAACCATGTGGCACGAGAACCGAATCGAGATGGTTCAACTTCTGAAATCACTTTTTAGGTTTGTAATATTTATTGGTATTGATTATTACAAGGTTTTGACAGTTGAATTTGATGAAATAATATCGATAGAAAACAGTCTTCATCTTACGCTCATCAACAAATTATTGCTGTATGTTTAGCGTTTAAGAAATTTCAATACAGTTGGTCATGAGTTGGTCTTTTTCAACAATCTTATTTACGGAAAGCTGTATAGGAAAGGTAGGTGGTAGTTTCAATTAGCATTATAAGTATACACAAAGAGGCGGATTTAACACAAAATAATGTGTATTCTGACATGTCCTTTCTCTAGTTGAAAAATAGTTTCATCTGTTTGTTATATCTGAATAAAATGCCATCAAATTAATAAAGGAAGTCAGCTAAAGGTGTTGCATGTATTATATGAACATGCATATGATTAGAAATTATAACTGTCAAACACTACGATAGTCTTTGCACATAAATTAAAAGCATTGCTCTTCTTTGAAGTGTTTTGACTTAGAAAGTAAGTAATTATAATGTGTATTAACATGAAACATTCAGTTCACATCTTTGCATTTCAAATTTCTAAATGTTCAAATTTTGCAGAATGGACAAGGACCAGTTTTTGAGGAGGAACGCTGAATTTATTACAGGGAAACTTGATAGGGACTATTACGACTATGAAGGTAAGTGCCGCTAATTCCCCAAACACTAAAATGAGACAACGTTATTGACTCGATCAGCAAGGTGAGAACAAAATATGTCCATCATCGGCAGACGAAAATTTGGCTAAGTTTGATTGTGCTGGCCAAATGAGATTTAAAGAGATTATTAATGATCATGTCATGCTGAAGTTAAATGACTTTCACAAAATACATAGTTACGGATAGGGTTGTCCTCATCATAGTTATGCATAGGATTGGTTGGGGCCAGATGACCCAGAACATTGGTGTATTAGTCCAACGAGGAATCACAAATTTTACCATATATGCATGCCTTTTGAAAACAACCAGAGAGGGAAAACAAATAAATAATGCCAGTGAAAGAATACGATTATGATAAACTAAAATAATTTAAAATATAATTTAATTTACCTGTTAAACCAAATTGCTATTTAACCAGTTTTCCAGAGGGATACTTTAATTATCTGATAGATTTGCTAAAGATTCCACATTATGAATCACGGCGAGAAAAGAACATATCGAAAAGAAACTGTATGTACAGACTGGCATGTTTATCATGGTACTAAGCATCATTTACAATGTCAGAATTTTCATAGATACTTTTATTCTTAAACGTTTATTCCATATTAATTGCAGCCCATATATTTTTCGATGACGCCATGGAACTGAATGATGATGAGGAGTTTGTCCCAAATAAGTTTGTGAAAATGTTTGTGGATGTAATAGATGAGGCAGCAAGGTATTTCTTAGTTTTTTATGTCCAAATACCTCACTTTTCTCTTTTCTCCAATAATCGCGCATGAATATAGCTCTCTGAAAGGTGTCATTTTATATCTCAACATAGCAGAGAACACGATTGCCCATGTTCATTCTTCCATCTGAATCTGCGATGTCCTTGCAACCTGAGTTCCATCAAAAGTGACTGTTAGAGAGAGTTTTCAGGTGGTATGAATGTTCACTGTGATCACTATGTAGATACCTAAAATATAATGTAATCACATGGGGATGATGAGTAATGGCCTAAGATTATTTTTCCCTGGAGTATATGGATTCCTCCTTATAACCTGAATTACATCAACATAGTTTGAGATAGAATGATTGTATGTAGTGATGTGCTTCACTATAAGGAATAGACACAGGCGACGGTGAATGAATCCCGCATCATTTAACGCTTACAAATATGTATGTAGTATATTGCGAACATTTTTTAATGGTAAATCTTGATTTGCTTGTAACCTGAATTGCATATACACCACTGATGTAGGATGTTCATGATTAGTGTGACCTTAAGAAGGCTAGATACATGTTAACAGAGGTTCCAAATGCGAAATGGAGATTTACGGATTGTGTAATGGCACTGATGGATGTGTGGAGAGCAATGGTAGTGACAGGATGGCATTGTGATGTAAACATATGCTGTCCACAATTGTAATGGTCTTCCGTCCTTTGCTTTGAGATGGTATTGCCTGCTCTAAAAGCAGACATGAATTTTGGGGGGAGGGGACATGAGATCCATCTATTGTAATTTCTTTCATCTTGAAAAACCACTTAAGCAGAAAGCTAGTAAGAAACTATAATTTTAGTAATATGCTTTGAAAATTAAAGAGAAAGATAAGACTCTATAAATAGAAGAATGCGCTAGATATTAGCTCATAATTTTCAATTAAAATTAATTCTAAAGTCAGATTTCATCGTAGTTTTATCGTAGTTTTATCGTAGTTTCATCGTAGTTTTATCGCAGTTTCATGGTAGTTGCAATTTTTCAGTTCTGTTCATGAGCAGCATATGGAGCTTCCAGACCCATTCCGAGTTCCAACTCCCTATGGAGGTCAATTAATCTGGCAAATGCCTGGAGGTAACCTCTTATTCCTCCATATGAAAGACAAGAACAAAATTCGTCACAGGAAACGATGGTCTCAGGTTTGTAGATAAATTAAACGTAAAGTGGATCAATACAAATCGGAATCTAAACAAAACTACCGTCTTCTGGATTATAATCATACATCATATGGTCAACTTCTCTGCCTAAATTATAATTAGGTACAGCTTTTGACAACTGTAATTTCCTGAGTTAGTACCATAAGTAAATACATCAGCATTACTAATTAAGGCAATTCATTTCACCTGTTTCCAATGTGTGTGTCATATGTAAGCATTCTCCTTATTCGGACATATGAAGATGCATTGTCCTGTTCATTTAATTGCAAAGTTAAATAATTTTAAAGACCGTAATAGTTCTTCTTTGTATCTTAGAAAGGTTCTGTATGTATCTTAGAAAGATGATGTATGTATCTTGGAAAGATTCTGTATGTATCTTAGAAAGATTCTGTATGTATCTTTCGTATGTATCTTAGAAAGATTCTGTATGTTTTTTAAAAGATTCTGTATGTATCTTGGAAAGATTCTGTATGTATCTTAGAAAGATTCTGTATGTATCTTTGAAAGATTCTGTATGTATCTTAGAAAGATTCTGTATGTATCTTGGAAAGATTCTGTATGTATCTTCGAAAGATTCTTTATGTATCTTAGAAAGATTGTTATGTATCTTAGAAAGATTATGTATGTATCTTAGAAAGATTCTATATGTATCTTAGAAAGATGATGTATGTATCTTGGAAAGATTCTGTATGTATCTTAGATTCTGTATGTATCTTAGAAAGATTCTGTATTATCTTAGATAGATTCTGTATGCATCTAGGAAAGATTCTGTATGTATCTTGGAAAGATTCTGTATGTATCTTAGAAAGATTCTGTATGTATCTTAGAAAGAGTTGTATAGGCAGTAATATATCTGCATCCTATAACCAGAATGGTCCGATCCACATCAATTTTATGTAATGTCAGATTAGTAGAATATTTCTATAGTTTCGAAATATTTCATCTCTAAATCATATTTACTATTTTGATATGGAATGTATGAAACGAATTATTATCAGAACTGCTGAAGAACACGAATAAATACTTAACCGAATCTTCTCTAACTTGTCATCAAATTTGCAATAGCATTTTAAAACAATATAACGAAGAACTATATAAGAATGACTTTTGATGTATCCAAGAGGCAGTTAACAGAGATTATACACTTAACTCATGCACACATGTATATGTACAGTGTATATTCATTCTATTTTTCAGATTCTTAATGACTGAATATTAATTTATATCTCTCTGTTTAACGACTCAAATGTTCTTTCTCCATTATTCAGGTGATGTACATGTATTACCTTCTGGGATATAGAATCGTCCGCCAATGTGAGGAAATTGTTGTAGATGCAATAGAAAACGGGAACCTCAATGAATTGTTGTCATGGAAAGCAAAACCAGAGGGTGCCGCTGCTAACTTTGGCAAAAGTCATGTTTTTCAGGCTTTGAGCGAAGAAGTTGTACGCAGAGTAATTAAATTTCATTTCTTAATAATTACATACTATTGTCATAATGTTTTGATATATTGTTCTATATTATTGCTATTTCATTTCATGACATTTCTGATCTCATTACAAACATGAAAAGACTCTCCAAAGTGACGAGATTTAGTGATGTAGTGGATTTTAGAAGAATGATCCTGTGAGACTGAGCAGTGTGACTGAAGAGTATGAATATGTACCAAATGATAAGGTTCATTTTCAAATTTGGGGGTTGTCATGGGTTCGAACCACGGCCAAGTGATACCAAAAACTTTTAAATATGGTACTAACTCTGCCTCATTACACTCTCAGCATTAAGAGGTTAGTGTTAGGACTGGTCGGCCTTGTGAAAAAATAATGTGTTGGATGGGACATCATGCTACATGTCTGCGGCGCGATGACCCAGTAGTGCATATCACTTTAAACTGCCACACTCCAGATATCAGAGCGATATGACTGAAAATTGTCAAATCTCTGTTAGAAACAAACTAACACATACGTACTCACACATTTTAAAATTTCTCAAACCTGCAGTTGAATTGGCTAATTCTAATTCTAATCAGATTGATAACAAAATTAAAAATACATAAAATTTAAACAAATTAAAGAAAATGAAATAAAAGAATATGGTCGTAGATAGGAAAATATTTGCAAGTTTAGAAAGTTCATGAACATAAAACAAGCAAGTTAGAAGTATGAAGATGTCTGATTGCATTGCGTAAATGTTTAACCTGTCTGGTTAATCGATTGGTTATATGATCATTGACTGTGTAAAGTCTGATTGAGAAAAATGCGATCTGTTGTAAACGTTTTGACATTTATTCCGTTACACTGTGCGACAGTAATGTCTCTATTTCTTCTAATTGCATCAATGCATTATTTTGATATCTATAAATATAACAAAATTTTCTTTTATTCAGGAAGAGAACATTCAATATGATGAGTACAAGACTAAGCTATGAACCCTCATCATAGCTACGGATAGGGTTGTCCTCATCATAGTTATGGACAGGGTTGTCCTCATCATAGTTACGGACAGGGTTGTCCTCATCATAGTTATGGACAGGGTTGTCCTCATCATAGTTACGGACAGGGTTGTCCTCATCATATTTACAGATAGGGTTGTCCTCATAGTTACGGATAGGGTTGTCCTCATCATAGTTACGGATAGGGTTGTCCTCATCATATTTACAGATAGGGTTGTCCTCATAGTTACGGATAGGGTTGTCTTCATCATAGTTACGGATAAGGTTGTCCTCATCATAGTTACAGATAGGGTTGTCCTCATCATATTTACAGATAGGGTTGTCCTCATAGTTACGGATAGGGTTGTCCTCATCATAGTTACAGATAGGGTTGTCCTCATCATAGTTACGGATAGGGTTGTCCTCATCATAGTTGCGCATAGGGTTGTCCTCGTCATAGTTACGGATAGGGTTGTCCTCATCATAGTTACGGATAGGGTTGTCCTCATCATAGTTACGGATAGGGTTGTCCTCATCATAGTTACGGATAGGGTTGTCCTCATCATAGTTACAGATAGGGTCGTCCTCATCATAGTTACGGATAGGGTTGTCCTCATCATCGCTACAGATAGGGTTGTCGTCGTCATAGTTACGGATAGGGTTGTCCTCATCATAGTTACGGATAGGGTTACCCTCATCATAGTTATGGATAGGGTTGTCCTCATCATAGATACGGATAAGGTTGTCCTCATCATAGTTACGGATAGGGTTGTCATCCTAGTAACGGATAGGGTTGTCCTCATCATAGTCACGGATAGGGTTGTCCTCATAGTTACGGATAGGGTTGTCCTCATCATAATTACGCATAGGGTTGTCCTCATCATAGTTACGGATGGGGTTGTCCTCATAGCTACGGATAATGTTGTCTTCATCATAGTTACGCATAGGGTGGTCCTCATCATAGTTACGGATAGGGTTGTCCTTATCATAGTTATGCATAGGGTTGTCCTTATCATACTTACGGATAGGGTTGTCCTCATCATAGTTACGGATAGGGTTGTCTTCATCATAGTTACGGATATAGTGGTCCTCATCATAGTTACGGATAGGATTGTAGCTAATTCATCTGATACGATGCTTCTGACTTTAACACAACCCCACCCACCCCACCCAATCCCATAATATCATAATAGTCTTCAAAAATACTAAAGTCATTACATGTTTCTAAATAGTAACTATGTAAAACATGACCTGTACATAACATTTGCACTCCGTTTGCCGCTTCGTCATTTGCTCACTCAAGTTTCGTTACCTCTTCGTCCAGTTATTGAGCATAGTAACATATAAAAGCAGTACGAGTGTTTTAAACAATAAAATATTACAAACAATTTTGTAATATTACCCCGCTTCTTTCATTCCTGAAGGTAAATAATGCATATAATCAATTATTGCATTATTACACAGCAAGTTTTAAAAGGTAAGACCACAATCGCAAAGTATGTGTCAAATTCAGTGAATATGGATGTGAAGAGATTTGACATGGATAGAGATGGATTGGGGAAACAAAAGTAGTTCAATAAAAGTCTATAAATACATTCCTGTTAAATGAATCCCTGATTGACCTTTATGTGCATTTGATCAACTTTGAATGATTTTTAATTTAATGTTGAAAAATGTAGACAGTTTAAGTAATACAGCAATTATATATATGAACCACCTGATTTTCTTTGTGGAACTTTCCTGTTTCTGATTCTAGGCTGAGCGTACATTCCTTTTGGCTTTGGATGGAGATGTTGATTTTACCCCAGGTGCTGTGAGACTTATGTTGGACAGAATGAAAAAAAGCGAGAAGACTGGAGCGGCATGCGGCAGAATTCACCCTATTGGAACAGGTAATTTGTATTCCTTTTAATGACTCAACTATTAAAGAATCCAGGTGAAATCCCGCATAGAGGTTTGTCATGAGATGTCTAACGGGTAACACTCTCGGAAAGAATAGGGGAGAGTGTAAAATACGGGACAACTGCAGATATCAAATGCAAAGGTAGGATTTTATATTTTTGCAGTAATAGTCTGATATTTTCTTACCGTAGCAAATACTCACATTCTTTGACAGATAATGGATGCAGATTTCGTCTTTAACATATTTTTTAATCATATTTTCGGGACAAAATGAATTCGTTCTTGACAAAAGTATTGCCCAAGTCAGTACTGTGTAGTGACCTATCTTGTAAAACATTATTTTTACAGGAAAACAGGTGGTCAAAACAAAGATTTTACCCATACGAATACAGAACAGAAGATGATGGTGTCAATTATGATATTCTTGTCACAGTTTTAAATGCACGCAGCATGAAAAGGAAGTCCAGATAAAAATTACAATTGAAACAGAATAGCAAATAATGCTTCATTCTTATAATTCTTGTTTGATGTAATTTCACAGTTTCACAAAAAATAAACAATTAGACGCATTACTCAAAACATATGATAATTGCTGACAGAGCTTCTTTGAAACATTCACTAAGCATCCTCCACAATGGCTTACGTTTGTTCAACACAAGAAATAAAACCACTCGCAGGTATTTTGCCATTAGATTTCTTTGTTTGCTCATAAGTCATTGTATTTGTCTTGTATCTACCAAGGCGTATGCTATATAATCAACAATATAATCAACATTGAATAATTATTTCACAATATTGGGAGAGAAACACCTTTATGCATAAAATTGTTTTAGAATTAGAGACCTACGTATTTTAAATTTATTTCTTCAGGACCCTTAGTCTGGTACCAAAAGTTTGAATACGCCACAGCCCACTGGCTACAGAAAGCTACAGAGCATGTACTTGGCTGTGTTTTGTGCAGTCCCGGATGTTTCTCACTTTTTCGTGGGTCGGCGCTAATGGACGACAACGTGATGCGGAAATACACTGAAAAGCCCACCGAGGCAATACACCATCTTATGTATGATCAAGGTGAATAGATGTTTGTCAAATTTATTTGCTGTACAGAATCCTTGTATCTGTTGATTGGAAGCCAATTCAATAATTGTATGACAACATATGTTTGTAATGTTGTCCACGAAAAATTGGAACGTCCAATTTACCGATAACATTGAACTCCAGACCAAATTATGATTTAAACAAATAAACAATGCACTATTTTACTTGGATTTTTCACTGCCCATAAAATGTAAAAATGTTTAACTTATTAACTAAAATAGAAAGCTAGAAGCCAAAATACACTGGAATCATGCAGGTGCAAACGAAAATGTAATCGAACAATTTAAAATGGTTTACTGTCGTTATTTACTCAGTTACATATCAGATGATGAGAAGGCCTCATTTAATTTGTAAACACATATGTACGAATAACTTGCTTTGATTTTCTGGGTTTAATGCCACCGTATAGCACAGGATTAGGTTATACATGGCCACCAATATATTTGGTGGAGGAGGAACCTAGAAAACTTTGGGGAAGTACCACGACCCATGGGAAGGTATTCAGAAGTGATCTTTAATGGTGAGCACCGAAGACAATTTCAGTGCCTGCGGCCATTTCAACGCCAAGGTTCCTTTGTACAAGTTCTAAATGGGCATGTTCACTCTGAAGAAATTAACATAATTTTGAGTCCCAGACATGCCCATTTAGAACTTGTACAAAGGAACTCTGGCGTTGAAATGGTTGCAGGCATTGAAATCGTAATGTTCTTTACAGTGCAATTCTTCTGCAGATGCCACTTTAACCTTTTTACAAATACTTTGTTTTCTAGCATTGTTAATGTTTCAAAACTAATAATGAAACAATGTTTATTGTTGAATCTATTAATATATGGGTTTAGTTTAGGTTGGGTATGCATTGGCAAGCATGCTAAATCACCAAGTGACTAGGGTGATTGACTTTAATAAATCTAAGTAGGAGATATATGTAAAGTGTATGACACATTACTAGAAAGAATTTCTTTGCTTAGTGTTCAGTTATGTCCGACTTTGATACGTAAAATAATAAAACAAAATAGTGACAGTCATACCTGGAACTATATTGTTATAAAGGATATACAATTTTTCAATTTAAACAAAATTAAAACTTTAAAAACAAATTTATATGAATCTTTTGAACAATTTTATATAATGCATTGTTTTAAAGGCCATAGGATACAAAGTATCGTACTTATGAATACAATAGATCTGATATATATATATATATATATATATATATATATATATATATATATATATATATATATATATATATCAGCAGTACTAAGGATAAAGGTTGTGTAAAGGTATTCAGGCTTATTACTTAAAAGTGTCATGGCTTCAAACATGATATCCAAATTTTCAGTTCCCAATAAGTATTTTTGAAGAGTTATGCATTTATAGCAAGAACACTTTGTGTTCAGATTTACCGAATACAATACACATTTCGAAACTATATGACAATGATCAGCAAATACAAATATGATATATTCATTTACGAAGGCCTATATTGGTAAATGTTGAAAGTTTCGTACCAGCATGGATGGAATAAAGTCATTATGAAATAACGGCTACTGGGGAAAAATTGTATTACCTGTAAATCAGCTTTACTTCCATCTTGGGCATTTGTTAAATAAAGACACTATTAATGTTTTCACTTATTTCAAGAAAAGGGGTTGTAAACATAACGAGGTATATAACTAATTCTACAAGATTGTTTGGAAACATCTTGCAATAAATGTAGGCCTGTTCTCTGCATTATATCGTATTCAACTCTTTGGATGCCATTATTTATTTCCTAAGAATGAAACACTGAACCACTGAAGTATATACATATTATTCAAGGTTCTTTTGAAAGATCTTCTAACAAATTTGCTTTAGTGTTCTCTATCCATTATCCACATGGTGTATATGTGCGTTAGTGTTCTCTAACCATTATCCACATGGTGTACATGTGCGTTAGTGTTCTCTATCCATTATCCACATGGTGTACATGTGCGATAGTGTTCTCTATCTATTATCCACACGGTGTACATGTGCGTTAGTGTTCTCTATCCATTATCAACATGGTGTACATGTGCGATAGTGTTCTTTATCTATTATCCACACGGTGTACATGTGCGTTAGTGTTCTCTATCCATTATCCACACGGTGTATATGTGCGTTAGTGTTCTCTATCCATTATCCACATGGTGTACATGTGCGTTAGTGTTCTCTATCCATTATCCACAGGGTGTACATGTGCGATAGTGTTCTCTATCCAATATCAACATGGTGTACATGTGCGATAGTGTTCTTTATCCATTATCCACATGGTGTACATGTGCGATAGTGTTCTCTATCTATTATCCACACGGTGTACATGTGCGTTAGTGTTCTCTATCCATTATCCACACGGTGTATATGTGCGTTAGTGTTCTCTATCCATTATCCACATGGTGTACATGTGCGATAGTGTTCTCTATCTATTATCCACACGGTGTACATGTGCGTTAGAGTTCTCTATCCATTATCCACATGGTGTACATGTGCGATAGTGTTCTCTATCCATTATCCACAGGGTGTACATGTGCGTTAGTTTTCTCTGTCCATTATCCGCATGGTGTACATGTGCGTTATTGTTCTCCATCCATTCTCCACATGGTGTACATGTGCGTTAGTGTTCTCTATCCATTATCCACATGGTGTACATGTGCGTTAGTTTTCTCTGTCCATTATCCACATGGTGTACATGTGCGTTAGTGTTCTCTATCCATTATCCACATGGTGTACATGTGCGTTAGTGTTCTCTATCCATTATCCACATGGTGTACATGTGCGTTAGTGTTCTCTATCCATTATCCACATGGTGTACATGTGCGTTAGTGTTCTCTATCCATTATCCACAGGGTGTACATGTGCGTTAGTTTTCTCTGTCCATTATCCACATGGTGTATATGTGCGTTAGTGTTCTCTATCCATTATCCACATGGTGTACATGTGCGATAGTGTTGTCTATCTATTATCCACACGGTGTATATGTGCGTTAGTGTTCTCTATCCATTATCCACATGGTGTACATGTGCGTTAGTGTTCTCTATCCATTATCCACAGGGTGTACATGTGCGTTAGTTTTCTCTGTCCATTATCCACATGGTGTACATGTGCGTTAGTGTTCTCTATCCATTATCCACATGGTGTACATGTGTGTTAGTGTTCTCTATCCATTATCCACATAGTGTACATGTGCGTTAGTGTTCTCTATCCATTATCCACATGGTGTACATGTGTGTTAGTGTTCTCTATCCATTATCCACATGGTGTACATGTGTGTTAGTGTTCCCTATCCATTATCCACATGGTGTACATGTGCGTTAGTGTTCTCTATTCATTATCCACATGGTGTACATGTATGTTACTGTTCTCTATCCATTATCCACACGGTGTACATGTGCGATAGTGTTCTCTATTATTCACAGGGTGTACATGTGCTTTAGTGTTCTCTACCCATTATCCACATTGTGTACATGTGCAGTAGTGTTCTCTATCCATTATCTACATGGTGTACATGTGCAGTAATGTTCTCTATCCATTATCCTCATGTTTTTTTCTTTAGTTCTTGATATGGATGGATATGATTCCCACAGACCACTCTATGAAAAAAATTGTATACATGCTAACATACACACATATCATATGTTCAATTGTATAGATTAAAGCGATACAGCTAGAAAACTCATGAACATTTATTTATGTATTTTTATCTTAAGGTGAGGACCGATGGCTCTGCACTCTTCTTCTACAACAAGGATACAGAGTTGATTATGCTGCAGCCTCCGATGCTTACACATATGCTCCTGAGGGGTTTGAGGAATACTTCAATCAAAGACGACGATGGACACCTTCGACAGTTGCAAACATTGCGGACCTTCTAAAAGATTACAAAAATACAATTTCTGTAAACAGTAACATTAGCATGTTGTACATACTATATCAGTTCGCCCTTCTGGTGTCCTCACTGATTGGTCCAGCCACTATATTGATGATGATATCCGGTGCTTTTAATCTCGTTTTTGGGCTTACTGTCGTGCAGTCATATCTGATATCCCTTGCCCCGGCAGTACTTTACTTTGGAATTTGCTTCTTTTTAAAACCCAAATGGCAGATCCTTGTAGCGGAGATATTAACAGGAATGTATGCTTTCATCATGATGATTGTTTTAGTTGGTACCATTGTTACTGCCGTCAAGGAAGGCCTATTCCATCCCAGTGTGATATTCCTCACGTTTCTGGTAGGCATATATGTCATTGCTGCAATGCTTCATCCAAAGGAATGGTTTAACATTGTCTATGGTCTCTTATATTTTCTCCTTATTCCAAGTGGATACTTGTTGCTGATTATATATTCCTTGGTCAACCTGAATGTCATAACCTGGGGAACGCGTGAGGTACCAAAGAAAAAGACAAAACAGCAGCTTGAGGAAGAAAAGATAGAAGAGGAAAGAAAGAAGAAGGAAAAGGCAGAAAAACCTGGATTCTTTGCTAGACTATTCCCAACTGCACAAATCAAGGACATTTTTGAAACATTCCGTAAACTTACAGAGGGGCAGAAGGAAAAACAAGAGGAGAAGTTTGTTGATGTAATCAAAACACTCAATGAAACTATATCACGTCTTGCTGCTAACGACCGAGAGAAGCATGTGGAACAAAAAGAGGCGACCCCAGAGACCCATGACATGCAAACAGAATCTCCAAGTGTCGTTGTAGACATGACTGAAGAAGACAATAATTTAGACTCTATTCAACAAGCAGCGAGTGAATATGACCAGGTCACGAAAATACCAGGTGAAAAGGAACCTCGTAAAGGAATCTTGAGAAAGAAGCAGACAAGTGTGTCGTTTGTGGAGAGGAAAGGAAAAACAGTCTCCATCGATGAGACGATCACAGTACAATTACGAGATAGCGGAAAGAGAGAAACTGAGGATATCTATGACAGAGTTGGTCCAAAGAAACGAGATGAAATGACCAACCCAGCATGGTTGGAGGATGCAGGCATAGGACAAGGAGGCGTAATGCAAATGGCGGAAAATGAAAAAACCTTTTGGAATGGTGTTATTGCCAAGTACGCAATTTTATACCACTTGATACCATTGATTTTGAAAATAATCACTTAGTGCTTTAATTCATGTCTGTACCATCTGTGATGCATGGTACAAAGGCCAACGTCTTGTAATTCCATATTATACAGTTATCCTCAAGAAAGTTTTTCTAGGTGGCAAGTGGGTGGGTGTGATATATTAGAGTAGATAATGTAGATTTTTTCATTGACTAATCAAAACAAAGACTAGATTCCAGCTGATGTGAGGAATAAAGTTTATTGCCCTTCATTGCACAAAGATATGCTTTCAGCTAATGAAAACAAGGGAACAAAGTTGTTGATAATTTATTTTTTATATCATAAAACATACACAAACAGACACACACACACACACACACATATATATGTACAAGGACACACACATATACATGTGTGTATATGTATGTGCTTGTATATCTATTTTTCTGTCTATTTATCTATCTGTCTATTAATGTGTATGTGTGCATGTGTGTGTTTATCATAAAAGTGTCTGTATTGGTACATTTCTTCTATTATGGCAAATCATATGAAATTATATTGCTTAAAGTTCTATCTATCGCTTATAGTTCCATATTGCACAGCCGACTTTTATGAATGAGTGACTCATTTGCTAACAGAGATGCAGATTCACAGTTGAAAAAGTATATTCCAGCATGCATTGTTGATACGTTTACAAATTCATAGCTTGTTTTGTGTTTTCTTTTCATAATAGTATGTGCTTTAGATTAATTTCCCTATACAGTTTACTTTAAATAGTGATTGGTTTCTTACAACCTTAAAATAAATAATATTTGAGAGATCATTATATATATATATATATATATATATATATATATATATATATATATATATATATATATATATATATATATATATGCATGTATGTATGTATTTACCATGATTTCACCAATGTTATTTGTTGATATATATAATCGTTTATACCTATACATAACTCAGTTATTTAGTCTGTAGAATGCTATTTAATTCTTAGGTACCTTCATCCAATTGATAAAGACGTTCAGGCAGAAAAGGCAATGGCAGACAGTCTTGTGGACCTTCGAAATAATGTGGCTTTGGGTATAGCGATGATCAATCTGTTATGGATGGCCGTTAATTTCATGTTCCAAGTTCGAGGTGGACTAACATTTGACATTAAGTATTCGGTAAATACCACACATAGGATGCACTATCGTGGAGAGATTAAGTTATTCCTTAAACCGATCTTTAAATCTTGTGTCTGATGTGAATAAAATGCATTTTTTGGGAGTACACATATGACTAAGTAATTCTCAAACTTAAGGTAAATACATAATATAAATGTCATGGTTGTAAGAGAGAGTGACTAGATACATATCGTTGGCATTGAGAAATAGACATTTGCTTTCTCAGATAATTTAATAAAAAAGAAAAATAATGTTGTTCTGCATCATGTATAGTTAATGTGAGGTTTTAAGTATTGTAGAAACATAGAATATTGTCTTTGCATTGATCATACTGATCATAATTTCAGGTGTGGATCATTCAATATTACGAATTAAATATTATATCTCTTCAGTAAAATCACCATGATTTCATACAATGAAACATAATGTAGCCATTCTTAAAACCGTGTTTCCATGATATTAATACATATATAAATACAAAATTAATTCAGATCTCATGAAGTAGATTTCCTTTGTCATTGGTTTTAGTTGGTAGGAGATATTTTGTTTTACTCCAGTTAGGTTGTTTTCTCATTTCTGTTTGAAGAACACTAATTCATGACTTTAATTTTTTCAGTCCTTTGCAACAGACAATTCTCTGGATGACGAAACCACACCTGCTTATGTTGCAAAGGTTGATATTCTTGGACTTTTATTCGTGTTTGTTTTCGCTTTCATCCTAATACTCCAAATCATGGGCATGATCATGCATCGCTGGGGGACATTCCAGCACTTTATCTCCATCACACAGCTGTGGAATCCTTTTGCATCCAAAAAGTTGAAGAAGGAGCTCCGGGAAAAAGAGCGCGAATTGACTGCTGAAGACGTAGTCGAAGTTTGTAAAAAGATCCTTGCTGAACCTCTTCCTGATTATGATTCTGATGAGGAGGATGACGATGAAGATGAAAGGCAAATAAAGGAGGTACAGGAACAGATTTTGAATATTCAAACAGTTGGTACAAGACATACAATAGGAAGATCAGCAAATCTAGGAGCGTCGATTGGAGTAACCTTAAGATGCTCAGCAAGGTTCAACCCAGATGCAGCAGGACAGTCTGTCAGCGAACTTCAAAAGTCCCTTAGCAGAAGTTTGAAGAAAATTAATATCTACAGAGAAACCGAAAATGACCAGGCTCCAGAAGAGACGAAACTGTTGCGGGAAATGAAAAGCGTCCATAAAAAGTTATACTTACCGAGAGAAGGACCATTACCTGACCCACCTAGAGCTTTGGGACATATGAGCGGTGCCCAGACAAGTTTGTGGAGAAGAATAAAGAGCCAGAGGACAACAACAACAAAACTGCAAGGATATGATGAACCACAGCAAGATTTGTCTAGATCGATGCCTCTTATACGAGAAGCAGACCCTGATGACAACATATATGATGAAATACCAGGAACGATGGGGCGTGCGCTTGGAAAGAGACTAAAGCTGCTGCATAAAATCGAAAGGAGAGAACGAGAACATCATTCTGTTGATGTGCCCAATGGAAGACCTTCAATCCAGGTGAGACCATTTCAGATATTTGGATTCCTTGGTATGTTTTAATGAGTAACCTGATATCAAAGGAAATAACTAATCCGCCAGACTCGCCAGGTTGAAATGTATTCTGGCTCAAATTGTTTATTTTCCTATCAACTTTTCCTACGATCTCTTTTCCGTTCTCTCTCTCTTTCTCTCTCTCTCATTATGGATCAACGTACGCAATTTGTTTATATTGTAAAATTATACATGCTTTTGACTTCAGTGTTATATAACAGGTTGCAGTTTGTATTTATATGTAAAGGTAAACAATTTGCAAGATAAAGAAATTTCCTGTTGCAACTTCGTACACATATTATTGGATTGAAAGGTATTAAGCATGGTCATTTTTCATCATAATAACATGTTCAAAGTGTTTTCTACTAAGAAGAAACGTGACGTAGAATGATTACGGGTGATTGTGTTTCAAAACAAGGAATTAGAAATGCGTCAAATGTATATTATATTATCATACTAGATGCTAATGAAGCAGAACATTGCCCTTAATTGAAGTATGAAATTTACATTCGTATGAATGCAACATAAGTTCGAAAATCTTTAAGAAGCTTTCTTGCAAGAATGACATAAGTACCAAGCCCCTTAATCATTCCTTTGACTGAGAAATGACTGGTTGATTCAAAATTGAAGAAAAAATACTTATTTTTTCTATGATTTTGTTTTGAAAAAAACTTTTGTAAGCAGAGACCATTGACAGTGCATTTTTTCTTTCTCTTTTCAGGTACGATCTGGACATTTCTACTAATCAACTTTACTTACCCTGATCGTTAATGCCAAAATGCAATCTGCAAGGGTTTTTTGGAATAGTAATAAATTGATCTTGTCTACCTATGACCTTATTTATTTTGTCGAATTGTTCTTGACCCTCATATTTTATTTGTGTAAATAACTTTTTTGTATTCTGCATTTGACAATGAGTGATAGCTTTACATTTTTAGGATATGCATACTTTATATGGTCTAAAATGCCATAATCCTATTCCTTTAATAATATATGTATGATATCTGCTTCTTCAAATAATTTGATTGTGATTTAAGTTGTTTAGATAATAGTTAGGTTCTAATGGAATATTTTACATAATTCATGTGAAGGTTTTGATTTATAACTTATGTCCATTCATCCATCAATATCATTATGTCATCTGTCTATCCATTTGAACCAAAATATTTGCAATACTGTGGTAGTAAGTCTAAAATGTGTTTGATTTAAATGTGATATATGTTAATACATACTAAAGCTAGACCAGGAGAAATGGTTTAAACATATTTAAAATTGTAATATGTTGTTTTCCAATACTTCTCTAACCTGTTAAATCCTTGTTTGCATTTGTCACATTTTTATACGTATTTAGTCCTATGTGCTTACGGTATAATCGGTTCAAGTTCGTGTATTCAAATTCATTATACCTCTGTAAGAATATTGTTTATTTATCAAGAGAAAGATATGTGTTACTGACAAAAGTAGTTGGTATATTTGGCAAGACAGTAACCACTTGCAGTGAAAGAACTGTATTAGAGACCATATAAAGTTGCCCAATACAACATTATAGCTTTTTAAAGACTGTATGTGAACACTGAGACATATTTCATTTTTAATGGCACATATCTGGTTGTAAAAGATAATATTCTTGAAATGAAGAAGCAACGAAGGCGTAAACATTTCTTCTTTTACCAAGACATTCCACATTTTTATTGATTGAATTCGTTATGATTTTATGAATTAATGCAGGTGAGAATGTATGTGTGTGCATGTGTGTGTGTATGTATGTATGTATGTGTATGCATGCATGTATGCATGCATGTGTGTGTGCATTATGAATTCAAGGTTATTTGTGTATGCATGTACAAGTATAATTGTACAAATGTATGTACCTCTTTATGCCTCTGCCAATTAAACATTGTATCTATGGTCTTGGTAGATGTTATGCATGTTGACCTTGGCTGGATGGCATCGAGTTTATCAAATATTGTTACCAAGATATAAAGGAACATTAAACCTGAAATTCCTATTCATGTTAAGCTGCCTTTTAATGTTATGGCAACATTATTTTGAAACTTTAATTTTGTTTGTATGGAAATCATTGCTAGCAACAATTTTAGCTAGAGGACAATGGGAAGTGTGGTACATAAGTGTATCGAACATTATATATTTTATATCTATCAATTTTATATTAAAGAAAATTCTAGAC